>OX393558.1:46320216-46603659 GCA_947650365.1 Chamaelirium japonicum
GTGGTGACTATTGGAAAAAATTAATTCCCTAGATCAAAGCACTACAAAAAAAATAGTTTTTACTGACGGAAAATTAATTCCCTAGATCAAAGTCTGCGCAGCGGGAGTCGGGCAGCGATCGTAGGATTATATTGCCGGGTGTGTGCTACCAAATTTTTACATTATAAAATCCTATCATCTGCACATGATAGAATAGTACGAACCCCTAATCGTTATTCTATCGAAATGATGCAACATACATCAGATGACCTATGCATTAAAACTTAGAACGAGCGATAGAGAGATTATATCTTCGTGCAGATTTTTTCACTGCGGAGGATTTTCTTCTTTGTTGGTGGAGACGGATACCGAGGTCTGGATGAAGAGGTACGGATGTAGATCCACCGTTAGGTTCACCGATTCTTGCTTTCCAGCCGCGTCCTCATTGAGAGATCTCTGAATGCCTCACGCCAACGAGCCTCTTCCGATGCTTGCAAAAGCCTAGAGGAAGACGAGAAAGAGAGATGAATGGTGTGCAGATTTACAGCGCAAGAGGGGGTTGTTTGGGGCAATAGATTACAGCCAATACCCTCAAAGAACCTTGCACAAAATTTCCTTTCATCTACCTCTTAAATAGCCGGCCATAGGGATTAAAAATCCCTTTGATGTGGCCGGCCCTATCTTGTCCAACAACCCGAAAAAACCGCCCCCTAGATTTTAGGGGGGGCAGTTCCATCTATGCAACAACCGATATCTGGGGGAGGATCTTCACAGATCCTCCCCATAACAGGTCACGGCTGCAAATGGGTGCCCCTAACATGAGTGGCCGGCCATTAGGGCATGCGGGGGCCATTTGGCAAAAGACTAAAATGCCCCCCATGCTTCTAATAGTCGTACACTCGTGTACCGGGCTCTGATTGCGAAACCGTTCGAACCTGTAGGACCCCTAGGAATTCTAGTGTCCTCTCGACATGAAAATATTGTTCTCTCATCTGGGGGTGCTCTCAACAATTTATCCATACTAAGGGGTGCCCTTAGTAAAATTTACCGAAGCAACTCTACCAAGATCCCGTGCGATGCACGCTCGGATTGTCTGCACCTATGAGGGGTGTTATATATTTTACATATGCCTCTAACCACTCTGGGGTTGCCCCTTGGAAGCATACTTTGTTTCTCTTTCTCTCTCACGCTCTAGTGCGAAGCACCCGTGGGATGATTGTCTTCTTAACTAAGGTGGTGCAAGTAAGGGAAGAGATGGTAGACACGATTTCAGATGTAGACAAGGTGAAATTTGCAGGGACTAGGATTTATGGCTAGTAACCAGGACTCGACCAACATACCTACAGGTGTCTCTGTCTGTCCTCTGAGCCCCGGTTAATTTGCGAAGCTAAACAGAGCATGACGCAAGTTGACCTCCAATCCTCCTAGACTTATTATGCTCTCTCGCATACCCTTAATATCCACTCAGTTACAGTAGTGTGATATCCCTCCACTCAGTGCCATGATACGACTCGAGAGGTAAAGAACACCATCAGACTCGAGTGATCATTTGACATGGTTCCATCCAGATGAGCTAACCTCAACGCACTTCCCTTTGCTTTGGCCAAGCTAGGGGATTCGGTCGTCAGCTCGACTGACAAACACCAGGCCTGGTTTTCATGAGATGTGAGTTCGACCATGGAACGTACTACCGGTTAGGGTTATGGATGGCCTGTAGGAGTGACATACCGATGCGACGTCAATTGGGTAGCCCAACGCACTGTGGTATTGGATCGTACACAAATGGATCCCTCACACATTGGTGCATCAAAGCACCACGCAACTAGTTAGCCCACTGGTCATGATTTCTCAGGGTTTAGGACTAACTACTCTAAGCAGAAACATGGCTTAATGCACCAGTGTCTACTCACTGATCTGTGCACCATGTTGGCTCCGTTCGGTCACAGTAACTGTGCCTGGCAATGACCATGGAAAAGGTTCCATGCTCTGTCATTCTAACAGCTTCTCAATATAGGGGAACCAGCCCTATCATAGTTGTGAACAATTTAGGTTATATATTTCCAATTTACTAAGCCTTCCTCTCAGCAGATCTATATAAACCATGGCTTGCTATTCTATCTTAGAACACGTGATATGATCACGTATCACTAATGCAATTCTTATTCAAATTCAACCTCTCTATTATTTCTCAAAATAAAAGGTTTTTATAAGCTAAGAACACATCAATTCCAACAGTGACGATGCAAAACAACGGGCCGACCTCTGCGCGACCCTAATTGAGTCTAGACACTCGACCAATCGGGAGTTTCTTGACGGCCCCGATTATGTCCAATCGGTACTGAAGTGCAAGTAGGTTGGGTTGAATTTGCTTCGCGTCGACCCCCTGCCGGTCTTGGGTCCTCCTGCCATGGCTCTTCAATCGTGTGGTCGTGATAGCTACTCCTGAGTTTACTGGTCAGTCGACACCCACGGGTCGGCCGATCGGTAAATTCAGGTATGTTACAGGTCAGGTACTCGAGACTGTAACGAGATGGAATGGCTGATCGGTCGACACCCACGGGTCTACGGTCAATAATTATAGTAGGGAGTCTCAAAGACTAATACCATAGACGACGCCAAGGTTGTGGGGTATTTTTCTAGAATTGGGTGGTTCAACTGGAAGACACAACCTAACAATCCAAAGAACACAAGCAGACCGGGTTTACGTGAAAAAACCCTTTGCAACGTCGAAAGGAAAAAATCATGGGGTGGGGCGAGAATGCACTAACAAGGCAACATGAGTATAAAAGCTCACCCTGACCCACATACACCTGGAGAGGACCGGCCTCCCAAAATGTCGACCTCTCAAGTCTCTCTCTAGCTCCGAATGTGACGGGCAATACTTCCCCTTCCCAAAATTCTGATCCCTTTCTCTGAGGGGGTGGGCCTCCTTTTACAATGCTTAGGGGTGACAGCTGGGACGCTCCGTGCGGGGCGAAATTAATGGCGTGTTTTCGACCTGCGTAACTGCTCGCGAGTGGGGGATGTGTCACATGGCGGGCACCCGGTAATTATGGTCAGGGGTGTTTTTTGCCTTACTGGTCAACTGGGAATCGCGGGGCATGGGCTGTCTTTCCCTAACCGTCGCCCGGCTGAGATTCTCGGAAGTAGCTGCTGCATGATCTTGATGCGAAATCTTTGTACGAACTCGTTGTGCGAATATTGAAACTGCCTTGGAGCAAGGAAAGCGGGTTTGCCTTCTTTCCTAAAACGAATGTAGTGCACGACCGTGTGGAAATGAAACGCATGGCCGGCCTGCTTAATCTGAGGAGAGGTGTAGTGCTCGATCGGCAGCACCTGTCCGACGCAAGTCGAAGCGTGCAGCCGGGCCTCCAGATCCCCTCCTCCATTTGTTCAAAACTGACCATACCCAGCAAGCAGGGGTGCGCGGCCGAGTCGGGCCTGTCCAAATGCGCGGCCAGCCGACGCGAAACGTGCAACCGGTTGGATAATATTGTCGGGTTCCCACTGTGCGGCTGGCTCGGGTCGGGCCTGGTTCAAATGCATGGTCGGCCGGTGCGAAACGCGCAGCGGACCGGGTCACTGAGTGCTTCTTTTTCTTCCATAGGTCGCAACGAGGTGCAATGCATAGTCGGGCGCAACAAAGCGAAGTACGTGGTTGGGCGTAGCTAGGTGCACGGTCAGGCGCAGCGAGGTGAAGCATGTGGCCGGGGCGCAGCAAAGTGCACGATCGGGCGCAATGAGGTGAAGTGCGTAGCCGGGGGTAACAAAGTGAAGTGCGTTGCCGGGGCTACAACCATATTTTATTTTAAATCATGGAATAAAATTATTGTACAGTTCAAGAAGAAAACCATGCATGATTGGATAAAGAAAAATTTTAAAAATAAATTTAATAAGTTGAGGGTGTCATAGAAAGAATTCAAAAAATTACGTGATCAATAGACAGGATTTGGATGGGATCCTATTACGAAGATAATGATGGCTCCAGACGATGTCTGGAAGAACTATTTAAAGATAACTAATATAAATTATTTGTGTTGTATATTGTGATTATTCTAATATATAATTTTTTTATTAATATGCATAATTAAATTCATTGTATTTTTTTTTTTAACAATCGAATCTCGGTACCAGGCAGTTCAAAAATAGGGGATGTTCATTGTTTGATAAGCTGGACTTTAACTATGGAGACACTATTACGACTGGAGCAGGAGCAAGGTCATCCACCTAACCTCCCTTAGACTCTGATGATGATATAGTAGAGCTAGGAGAGGAGTCTCGTAATTCACTAGATGTCGGGGATGACGAAGATATGGACGGTGACAATAGAGGTGTGTCAAGAAAACGTTCACGATCAATAACGCCTACTAGTAGTCGTCATAGAAAGAGAGGCGAAGGGAGCCATTTGGACAATGCATTGTTGGTATTCTTTCAAACCGAGGAGGAGAGGGCTGATTTAATTGGCTCAAAGAAGGGAAAGGCTACAGATGATAATGATGATATGTATTTTGTCCCGAAGGCCACACAAATACTAATTGGAATACGGGACCTACCTATGTTGTTGGTGAAAGTGGAAAAACAAATAATGAGTGATCCATTATTTTGACAATTCTCCATCACATTTAATGATGAAATGAGGATATAATTATTACGCACCATGTTTGGAGATAATTAATGACAGTCATGGTAACTTTTTTTGTAGACTTAATAAGTTTTTTTTTTTACATTTATGGTGATTGATCTTATTTATGAACTTAACGGCATTTGAGAGGCATCTTCTTATTTCTGTAACTTTTATAGTATTTTTTAGCTATGTTAATTTTTTTTTTCTGTATTTAATGATGGTGTTAATTTGTTTAGCTAATGTCTTATTTATATAACTTTGGCTTTAGTTATATCATGTGATTCTTATATTTTTTTATCAAGTATTTTAACATTGTTTATAAAAAATTTGTATAGGTTCAATTATGTCAGTTGATGAAGAGAGCAATGCACAAATAGTTGCATACACGTCTTCTGATGAAAAAGACATCATCGATGGTGGAATTAATTCTTTCAAAAGATTGCAAAGAATTCTACTATTAAAGAAAGCAAGTGCAACGCTAATAAAAGGACCTAAGTGAGACAAAGGCTAATATGAAGCTCATTTTGTATTCAAAGTGTTAACTAAACACCTCGGGAGATGTAAAGACTTATTTCCGATGAATCAATATGTATTTTAAAATTTATGTTACACACTCAGGAAAAAAAATCTTCTTGATAATTCAAATTTTCTTACAGTAGAATAACAATTGGTGATATTTTGCATGACTGTTGTATGCATAGGAAGTACTCGAAATATAACAGATAGATTTCAATATTTTGGAGAAACAGTAAGTCGAACTTTCGCATGGTACTAAATATTTTGGTGCAATTAGTGAGTTATAAGATAAGGCCACTTTTATTTTCTGAGGTGTCATCTGATATCCGTAATAACCCCGAATATTATCCTAATTATTTTAAGATAAACTTATAATTATCTTCTTTTATTCTTAATTAATAATTTTTATGAATTCAAAATTATAAAAAAATAATTCATCTGCAAGATTACATTGGAGCTATTGACGGTACTCATGTGCGTGCTTTGGTTCATATTAAAAATCAAATTTCCATTTAAAGGATAAAAGATAACTGTTACACATAATGTACTATGTGCTTGTGATTTCAACATGTGTTTCACCTTTGTGTATGTGTGATGGGAGGAAACTATTAATGACTCACGTGTTTTCGTTAAAGTTATTATAAATCATGAACTTTAATTTCCTAATCCACCTATTAGTATTCTCTTATTTTTAAATTTTTTTTTTAGAAATTAGCATGCTATTTTGAGAGTAATAAATATAATCTTCTTCAATGCAGGTAAATACGATGTTGTTGATTCAGAATATACTGGATTGTTCGGATATCTTATGCCATATAAGAATGAAAGATATCATATTTTCTTTTGCAGGGGAGAAGGCAAATCACCTCTAAGAAAAAAAGAGTTATTAAACTATCACCACTATTCCATTCGAAAAATTATCGAGAGAACCTTTGGTGTCCTGAAGAGTAAGTTTCGTATTTTGAAGCTAATGCCATCATATTCTATAAAAACTCAAACTAAGATTGTGATAGTATGTTGTGCATTATGTAATTTTATTCGTAGAGCTACACATATGGATCATCACTTTCGGGCAAATGAGAACCGTGATCTAATTGTACCCTATAATGATGATGAGATCCTATTGAGATATGGATAGCAGCTGGACGATTGGAGATCCCACAAGGCGATCTTCTTTATGCACATCATCAGAATATTTGATTATGTTAACAGATGTTTTCTTCTAAAATTTAATTATCAAAATATTAAATATTTTAAGAAGTCGAACATTATTGGACAAATAATTTTGTTGTTGGATCGTAAAATATTATTTTTATTTTGTATGTTGTATCTTACTGCATATCAAATGCTATTTCTGTGTTTCTGGGCCAAAGAATCTGGATTCAATAAGATTTTTGTGCCACATACCAAACGTAGTTTCTACATTAGATTTTGTCGTCAGATTCTGCTTAAGGCACAAGTCTTAGGCAAGAAATAAAGAAAAGACATATACCTTATGCGAAACAGCCTCCGAATGTTGCTGGGGTTGAGTCAGCTTGCGTGGTGTGTATATGTAACATGATTTTGCTATATGCACGGCTCGTACAACATATGGACACATTTACCCCCACAAATTGGTCTTTGCTCAGACAGCTGTAGGGATGGCAATGGGTCGGTTTCAGGTTTATTTCCAATTGAAAACGAGGAGGGTTCGGGGCAGGCCTACTCAAAAATCATAAAAATCAATTCTCATATCGACCCATTGCTATTTCTAGACAGCTAGCACCTTTTCACACTACAATGATGTGTATATGGTTACTTGTGATTATCATTAATCTTCCTCTAATTCGAGCTCGAGTTGTTGGGTGAACTGAATCCCAGCAGAGATTAGCGAATAGATAAGCTCAATCTTTAGCCAAGGTATAGCCTTAAATCCTTTAAGCATATATTAGCTAAAGGATATGTCATATTTCAATATTACGCTAAGTCCCTCCCAGATAACATGTGCTACCTCAAGTTCCCCACCATTCATTTACCTCTTCAAATGATAAAATTGCTTCTCTAATTTGACTCTAGCAAGAGTATCCACTCATCTCCAGCAAACGTATCGATTCGTTTCCAGTGATAGTATTGATTTGTCATTTGTCATTGTGCATATAGCAGCTGCTACAGTTATTTCACGGTAGTTGCTACAGTGAAATCATTGAAGGATGAGTATCGACTCAGTTAATTGGTACTCTTATCAAACCGAATTGATATTATTGCTACAGTGATCTAGCTAATTGGTAGTCTTACAAAACAGAATTGATATTATTGCTACAGTGAAATCATTGTTGGATGAGTATCACTCATTTAATTGGTACTCTTATCAAACCGAATTGATATTATTGCTATAGTGATCTAACTAATTGGTACTCTTACAAAACAGAATTGATATTGTTGCTACAATGATCTATCTAATTGGTACTCTTACCACACAGAATTGATACATTTGCTACAGTGATTTCACTGCAGCTGCGACTAAGTGATAAACTTACCAAAACGAATTATAGGCCTTGCAGCTATAGTGAAATCACTGTAGTAGCTACAGTGAAATCACTGTAGTAACAGTACCAATTTCGGCTACGCTTAACAAACCGAATTGATACTTTTACCGGAAACAAATTGATACACTCTTGCTGGAGGGGTAATGTAGGGGCAGTTTTGTTATTTAAATGATTGCAAAGTCAATATTTTTTATTGGTGACTAGTTGTTCAAAAATGTCTTTTGGTTGGACTTTACACTAAACCCAATTGTTGTCTATTCTCACCAATATACATCTCATACAGAGACCTAACCCAATTGTTGTCTATTCTGGCTAATTGGTGACTTGGTCAAACTTTATTCCTTTCCCTAAAAAAAAGGACTTGGTCGAATTTTGGATCAAGCAAAATCATAAGATGAGAATGGATTTGAATCGTTTGATGGCTTAACCCACCACTGACTTTGAGTGCAGCTCATCGCCCATTGAGACCTACCATTCAGGTCCGAGGGTGGGTGTGGCCAACATTAAATATTAGATATTGGTATTTACACCCCCACAAATTACTAGCACCCCCAAGGTAAAAAAAAAAAATTGGATGTGTCACCGATGCCACACATGCCGATAGGGCACCACCATCGTCGTCACTTCTCACTTGTCCCATGCCCCTTACCACCACCTACGTCTACCGATCCCATACTGCTGACCCCCACCTCCTTAGCCATCGGTCCTCCTCCTCCTCCCTCTTCATTCCTCATCCTCCTAGTCCCTCCCCCTCCCTCATTCTTTCTCTTCCCCTTCCTCATCTGATCCCCCTCCTTCTCTCACTTCTGGAGACCGACTTGCATTGTTGTCGGTTGCTCTTGTCTGACATCGCTTGAGTCGGCGAAATTGTCGAAACACGTAAATGGGGGCTACTAATTGAGAATCACGGAGCTTTCATCTCGACCTCAAGTTATAAAATGGGGGCTATAATTGAGAATCACCACATTAATTCCCTAACTAGAGACTCAATGAACCTCCCTGAAAAATTCCAATTTGAATTTCCTTTCCAATTTAGTTGGCACCCATTTGGATTCAAGTTTCAACCCCTAGCTTTCATGTTTCTACGTCCTCGAATCAGTTTTGGCAAAAGCTTGGTTGGATGCAATGCCAGAAGCCGATTTCCGCAGAAGCTAAAACCAATTTTGTATTAAAATAATTGAATTCCCGTATAAGCTTCTGAGAATAGCTTCCAGTTTCTGCTTCTTGATTTGTAAGAATCTGATTGACACATAATCAAATCGATAACAGGCCTGGATTATGGGATTGACGTAAATCCACGAGCCGAGCCATATACCTATCAAAACCCCGAACCGACGAAATGGACTCTTTGGATTTCCCATATATCCTTAGATCCCCAACATGATTTTAATTTTGGCTATTTTGATTTTACCCCTATATTTTGCCTTAATTAGACTTTACCCACTATTATTTCATGAATTAGACTTTACAACCCGCCCCCCCCCCCCCCCCCCCCCCCCCCAAACTAACAGTTCCGTCCTCTCACCCCCAAAACTTTATTTCTTTTTTGTCAACTCACCCTTTCTCTTACATGGTGAGCTCACGGAACGGCTAGTTTTGGGGGGTAAAATCTAATTAGTGAAAAGATGGGGGGTAAAGTCTAATCCAATGCAAATTTGGGGGGCAAAGTCAAAATAACCCTTTTAATTTTAGCTAGTTCGCTTCACGTAATTTAACTTGTGTGAGGGCCGTCCCATTGAGTTATCCTTCGGTTTCACTCGAACTCATAAAACACCACATAAAAATCTCCCCCCTAACAATATACTTCTTGCATAGCAGCTCCCAAGTTAATGGTCTGTTTTCCTACTCATTCATCTTATTATCCCCCATACTAATCCAACATTTTCTTAGAGGATACCCCTTGAAAACCTTATTTAGTTTTTGCCCCTTTATAAGAAATTGCTATAATTCTGTTATCAATCCTTTCAATCACATGAATAAATGACCTTAAGATAGACCTTACACATGGAAAGATCCACTTACTTGAATGGGTATGTTGAGATAGTCCATTTATTTAGTCCCACATCGATTAGAGGAGCACCTATTGACCACTTAATACATCTTCTATGGACGTCCTCTTATGACCCATATTTTGGGACGTGAGGATATCTAATTAATATGGTATCAGAGCTGAACCCATCTCCTGCTCTGGATGTGTCCTTCCTGATTATGCCGTTCCACGCACCCTTCACGTGAGGGACAGTGTTGCGATAGTCCACCGGTTTAGTTCCGCATTGATAAGGGGGGCACCCATTGGGCGCTTAATATTACCATCTGTAGACCCAGGTTCTAGGGCGTGAGGATATATATTGCAGGGTATGTTATCTAGCTCGCAAGTTATACATATTCAATGATATAAAGTTGATATGGAAATTTTTAAGTTTTGTTGGAACGTGACCTCACAGGCAATACATTCACTACAAGAAAGTACTTTATTGCCGACGGTATTATTAATTACCGTCTATATAAATAAATTAATACCGACGGATGTATTTAAATCCGTCGGTATAATATATATATATATATATATATATATATATATATATATATATATATATATATATATATATATATATATATAATATTTTTCTAATTTTATTTGTTTGTTTTTACCGACGGTATTTAATTGTCGGTAAAAGATTATATTACCGACATAAAATATTTATGCCGTCGATAATATTAATATCTAAAATTTTAAATTTTTTTACCGTTTTAATTACCGACATAAAAATATTTTTCGTCGGTATAATATTTATACCAACAGGTTTTAATTAGTCATCGGTAAAAACATACTTTGTACCGACGGAATAAATATATGCCGTCGGTATAAATATTATACTGACGGAAATATAAGCCGTCGAAATAAATACTTTGTACTAACGGTAATAACCTATTATATTTTTTTCAAAATATTCATATATTACCGACGGTAATTAATTATCCGTCGGTAATATACTTCTTTTTGCCGACGGTAATAAGTCTACCCATCGGTAATAAACTATTTTATTTTTTTAAAATATTCATATGTTGCCGACGAACATTAATTATCCGTCGGTAATATAGTTATTTGTGCTGACGTAAATAAGAAAACCGTTGGTAATAATCTATTATATTTTTAAAAAAATATTAATACATTGTCGACGGACTAATATGATCCATCGGTATTAAAAATACCGATGGAAATTATTATCCATTGCCATTTTTTTCCCAACGTCTTTTTGTCCGATGGTCAGCGACGGAAATTCATTCCGTCACCATAAATCAATACCGACGGAAAAATATTATTACCAACGGATATTTTCCGTCGGTAAAAAATATTTTTTTTATAGTTGCATGTTTGTGCTTAGAACTCAAGATAGATCGGGGTTTGAATCTACCATGTTTGTAATATTGCGGCATAGTCGCACAAATAAACCTACCACCAAGTGAAGAGATCGATAAACCTGTCATAAAGATGGAAGAAAGCCCGCTGCAAAAAAGACGAGGGGATGAGCTGACGGGATTCGAATCCCTGACTTACCTATATGGGGGTAAGTGCTTTGCACTCGGATTGGATTCGATCGTAATATTTTCTAAGTTCAACCACCTCAAAGGCAATGGATGTCCATTCAAGCACCACAATGCGGTGCCCACAGAGCTTATGAAGCAATCAATAGGATGATATGGACATTACACGTTTCAAGTTTGTTGATCATGGTAGCTCTTCGGGTCCAAACCATCGAAGAAGTTGATCGGACTCGGAGCAACGTCGATATCATGTGATTTAGCCTAGTCCCTAAGGTGGACCAGGGTATGATAAAGCTAACCAGCGCATCTACATCAACAGGAGGCAATGATGGAAGGTTATGGGTCCCACGTGCACAAGGATTGCATGTAAAATTCACCTTTACTAATTACTAGTACTCTTTATAATTAGAGCAAATTATAAAAAACTCCCCTAAACTATACACCACATTTCATATTGGTACCTCAACTTTTTTTTTTGAATAATTTGATCCCTGAACTATGGGCTATCTGCATTTAGCCCCCTCCGCCAACTTTTTATTCCAAAAATATCCTTACCAATTTTCAATAAGACTCAAAATAGTTTTTTGAATATTTAACTTATGCTGGCTAGGACAAAGGTATTTTTGACTTAAAGTTGACAAAGGGGGCTAAATGAAGGCGGAGCATAGTTCAGGGATCAAGTTGTTCAAAAAATAAGTTGAGGGACCAATATGAAATGAAGCATATAGTTGAGGGAAGGTTTTTGTAATTTGCCCTTATAATTATAATGAGAATAGTAAATTTGCCTTCCCCCATTTAGGTCTCGGGACCTCCTTTGAGCCCATGCTTTACTGCCCTGTCCTCTGACTGCTAGGCTTGTCTATCAAAATAAATAAGGGGACTTAATGAAAAGCCCTTTATAGAAAAAGGATTTAAGCACCAGACTCGACAATGTTTCGGTTTCAACTAAGACCCAGCCCAAAAAACACTTTTATATTAAAACCTGATCGACTTGTTGAAACCTAGCCAAAACTAAACTACCTTCAAATTTATACTCCGATAGACCCAATCTATACTCCAAAATTTATACTTTGCTAATCTGAATTTATACTTCCGGATCTGTAACTTCAGTGATTTCAATTCGGGATAATAGAGTATAAATTCATATGTATATGGAGTATAAATTTTGTTGCTATGATGATTTCACTATAGCAACCGAATTTATGCTTATGAATATTATTGTTATAGTGAAATCACCTTAGCATCTATGGGATATAAATTCGGGTGTATATGGAGTATAAATTTGGTTGCTAGATTGAAATCACTGTAGCCGCTACAACGATTTCACTGTAGCAACCGAATTTATGCTTCGAAATATTACTGCTATAGTGAAATCATTGCAGTAGTTAGAGTGTTTTGGGTCTACTGTTGGAGATTTCATTGTACATCGCATGAAAAAAAAAAAATTATACATCAGGTTCAAAAGGGTAGTTAGATGGGTAAAATAGTTATTTAAAAAAAATTGAGTGAGGGAGAGCTTAATGCGCCATAAAAGAGTTAGATGAGTTTAACAAACTAGGGTTAGTTAGAAGGGTTTTAAATTAATAGACCCAAATAAATAATGATAATTTTTTTTTTAATTTTTTTGAAGAGAAGAATTGGACTGAAGATTGTAACAAAACTATACCCACTACGGTCTGGATCCTTTGAGATTACAACTTCAGTTTTACTGATTGCGTGGAACATGTGAACGACTTAGATTCGGAGATGTTAACCTATAAGTAAGACTTGGGTTTTTTTTCAGGGGGACTTAGTTATAGCTCACTGACAAAGGTACAACTTGCAATAACTCCTCCTACAAGTTTCGTATTGCAATAGCTCCCTCTTAAAATCCCACCAAACCAAATAAAAAAAGGGCAATATCATTCATCCCAAGTTTATTAAATTTACATTTCTTGCCATCAACTTAAAACGAATCATTTTTTACATAAAAATCAATTGAAATCACTCCATATTGTCAATTTAAAACAACAAAACAATTTATTTATTTTTTCTGTATATTTTCATCAAATTTTTTTTTTCTTCTATCAACCGACCAAATAGTTACTATTTTTTACCTAATTGTTACTCTTTATGTCTGAGATAGAATCGACTTGGTTTCACTTAGTTAAATGAAATTTTTTTATCACAAAGATAATCACATTATGACCAGATGAGCAGAAATACCGGTACAATCAATCGATAATTAAAATATTTTACCATATCAAATTATTAATCTTTGCTAACGGATCGTTACTCTCTACCAATTGTTACTTTTTCGCTAAGATTGTTACGCTTTATATGTAGGGCTGAAATTATCATTATAAAAAATTTGTTATTACATAGGCTTGGTAGAAGGAGCCCTCGTTAGCCAAAATTAACATATTTTTACTCTTTAACGATTGTTACTCTTTTGCTACGATTGTTACACTTTATAGAGGTAAAATTGCCATTTAAAAATTTTCAGTATAACATGAGCACGGGAGAATGAGCTTGTGTTAGCCAAAGTCCAACTACAGATAAAGTGACATTTGAATTTATCTCGTAAATACCCAAAGTGGCATTCGAATTTACGAATGGTGCCATGTACCCATTCTTTTGCAGAGAACTGAGCTTGAGGGGGTTTTGCACCGCTCCCATGCCGCGCTCACTGCTCGGATATCAGTCAGCCTCCCCCGCACCATCAATGCGGAGAGACGCAGAGGAGGACCATTGGAGATCGTCCGCTCGTGCCGAGGTTCGCCGATTTCGCGTCGGCGGACTCCGTAGTCCAGGACGAGCTCCGGCCATAGTGTCCATGCATGCGGTGGAGGGGCAATAGCCATGTAGCCGCGTGGGGTGGTTCGGGTGGCTTGGGTTTGGATTCTGGCTATCTTGTTGCCGACCGGATATGTCCGACGTCATGTAGGGAGGGCCGTAGCGATTCTTTAGTAATAAAATTGCCATTTAAAAAGTTTTGTCATTACATGTGCACAGGAGAAGATGCTCACATTAGCCAAAGTCCAACTACAGAGGACTGACGTTAAGTTTAAACTATACGTACCCTTAACGTAAAAAGGAAACCTTTTTAAGGAGCTAACGTTAATAAACCCCTTCATTTTTTAATGGATCGGCAGGGAATTAAGGGGCCTAGACTACAGGCTCAAGTGGTCCGAAAATGAGTAAGGCAATATTTTTACTATTTTTATTAAGTTTCAAAATCTCATAAATATGGAATCAAAGGTCAGAATTTGTACGTGCTAACAAATCAATAATAATATTGAGAAAAAGTTGTGCAGGAGTTGTGCAGATAAGCGATTTCGATCTTCAAGCGTGTAGATTATATCATGGGTTGAGAAGTTAGCAACGAGACTACTATATTTTGTAACAAAATAGTTTTTTAATTTAATATAACTGGTTGGGGACTGCCTAACCCTCCCTCCTTTTGAAGGGGTTCTCAAAAGAAAAAACAATCTACTCATGTCCATATTGTGGCTTGGGAGTCGAACATGAAATCTCTCCAACAAGAGAAAGAGGAAGTACCACTCAGACAAGAGCTATAAGACTTGGGTTATAACCAAACACTCATTCCCTTTTTAGTAATTTTTAGCACAGCCGCTTTGGGAAGTTGATAGTGATACCACTCCTAGTAAGTATTAACCCGGGCTCAATACTCGTTCTCTGCTCTGTGTGGTTCTCGCCCGCTAGCGTGGCGACTTCCTGGGGCCCGATGGGCCCTTCCCTTCGCATGGTGTGGCGCTTCTGCTTGCTCGTGCAGTGGCTTCATGTGGGCCAGGTGGGCCTTTCTTCTTTGGCTGTGATTGTATAGCTGTATGCTTGTGTGGTGACTCTTGGGTTTAGCTATGCCCCCACTATATAATAAAAAAAACTCACTCTCTCTCTCTCTCACTCTCACTCTCACACACACATACCCTTATTCTCACACACACATATACCCTTTCTTTTCTTTTTTTTCTCTCTCTAGGCAGACGTGCATGCAGTTGTACCCTCTTGTTTAGCTTAAAAAAAAATATTAACTTATAAAAAAGAGTTACAAAGTTATGGGTCTTTAGTAATCTCCCCCTACCACTCCCCCTACCACAACCACAAGGGCATCCTCACTACTTGAGGGGGGGGGGGGGAAGGGCTGCTAATGGTGGGGCAGATCCACCCAAGATAAGCCCAATGATACAACGTGCTAGAAAGAATCAAACAGTAACGGCTACAAAAGCCCTACAGTTTCAGCACATGAACAGTGGGGAGGAGAGGAGGAAAGGAGAGGGCACCCAGACCCATCAGTAGATCCCAAGATGATTAAAAATACAGTAAGGGGGGGTGAAGGGGATTAGAGGCAGCCCATCTCCCAACAGCCTGTTGAATTATGGGAGATGTGGGTAACCAGACCATTCCGGATAGCTCCAAACACCCCATGTGGTTTTCTCTCTCTTTCTCTCTCTCTCTCTCTTCTCTCTCTCTTTCCCTCATCAGGACCCAGATGTATGCATTTCTTTTCCTCCACCCTTATCCTACTTAATGCTCTGTTTTCTGTGCTTTAACCCCTAATTCTCTTTCTCTGTTTGGCCTCTTTGATCCCTTCACCTCCTCCTCTGTTTTCTATGGTTTGCCTTCCCCATTTCCATCTCAAAGTTTCTATCTTTTGCCTCCACAGCTTCCTCTTCGATCCTTGATCTTTTCTGGGTGCCACCCCTTTTGATCCTTCACTCTGATATCATGCTCTTCAGGGCTTAATCTCGATCTGGTTCTGTTCTCTTCAAATTCTGTCCAGTTAGCTCCTGGTTTCGTGGCCTCTGGGTGTGAAAGAACATGTGGGAGTCCGAGAGCGAGGCCCATGGCGGCGCGCACGGCATTGGCTCCGTCGACCACGACAAGCACGACAGCCTGAAGACCGATGGGTTCGAGCGCAGAGATCAGTCTTGGTACTCTCTCTCTCTCTCTTTCTCTATCTCTCTCTCTCTCTCTTACAGGTTCAGACCAACCCATCTGATCAGTTTCGGGAAATTTTCACTAGGTATGTCTCGAGTGACATCCCCAGTGATCTGCTGATTAAAGTAGGGGATGGGAGCTTTCATCTGCACAAGGTTGATACTTTCCTCATGTAGTAATCAGTCCTTTTTGCTTTACTTTTTTTTTTTTTCTTTCACCCTTGTCCTCGATTGATCTTTTGGTTCTGCTTCAAGTATCCTCTGCTCTCGAGGAGTGGGAGGATGAATCGAATCATATATGAATCCTCCCGGGATCTGGAACCGAGTGTGGTCGAGCTGAATGACATCCCCGGCGGGCCGGAGTCGTTCGAACTGGCGGCCAAGTTCTGCTACGGCATCGCCGTCGATCTCACCGCCTCCAACATCTCCGGCCTCCGGTGCTCGGCAGAGTACCTGGAAATGACCGAGGACTTGGAGGAAGGGAACCTGATATTCAAGACAGAAGCTTTCCTCAGCTATGTGGTGCTCTCCTCCTGGCGGGACTCCATCGTCGTGCTGAAGAGCTGCGAGAACCTCTCCCCGTGGGCCGAGAACCTCCAGATCGTGCGGCGGTGCAGCGAGTCGATCGCCTGGAAGGCCTGCGCGAACCCGAGGGGCATCCGGTGGGCGTACACCGGGAGGCCCTCGAAGACCAACAGCCCCAAATGGAACAGCGAGTCGAAGGAGTCGAGCCCGAGCAGGAACCAGCAAGTCCCGCCGGACTGGTGGTTCGAGGACGTCTCGATACTCAGGATCGACCACTTCGTGCGGGTCATCACCGCGATCAAGGTGAAGGGGATGAGGTACGAGCTGCTCGGCGCGGCGATCACGCAGTACGCGTCGAAGTGGCTGCTGGGACTGACGAGAGAAGGGGCTCAGGGCGGGGAGGAGGGGTGGAACCAAGGGGGGCTGCACATGATCGTTGCTGGCACCGCCAGCAGAGACGATCTATCGAGCTCGCAGATTCGAGAGCAGCGGATGGTGATCGAGAGCCTGATCAGCATAATTCCGCCGCAGAAGGACTGCGTCTCCTGCAGCTTCCTCCTCCGGCTGCTGAGGCTGGCCAACATGCTGAAGGTGGCGCCGGCATTGGTGACCGAATTGGAGAAACGGGTCGGGATGCAGCTCGAGCAGGCGAGCCTGGCCGACCTGCTGATCCCCTCCTACAACAAGAGCGAGACGCTGTACGACGTCGATCTGGTGCAGCGGCTGCTCGAGCACTTCCTGGTGCAGGAGCAGACGGAGGCGTCGAGCCCCGGGAGGGAGCCGTTCGTCGATAAGCACGGGTACGAGGCGAACCCGAGGCCGGGCGGGCCCAATGCCAAGATGAGGGTGGCGAGGCTGCTGGATAGCTACCTCACCGAGGTGTCGAGGGACCGCAACCTCTCGCTTACCAAGTTCCAGGTCCTGGCGGAGGCGTTGCCGGAGTCGACGAGGACCTGCGACGATGGCTTGTATCGAGCAGTGGATTCGTACCTCAAGGTGAACTCATAATTACTAACTTTTTTTTTTTTTTATCATCTCTTCTAGTATAAAATACTGATTCTCAAGAATTGTGTCTTTTAAGATCTCATTCTATTAGTACTTTCATGAAATGGATTGATTTGGTGATCATCATGGAATCAATTGCCAACAAATGTTATATGAAATTGCCTAGATATAATTTTTTTTAGGAACCGACACAAAAAAAATTGTCCGAAATTTTGATATTTACCAATTTTCGGTGTGGCGTAACGAAATCTCGGCCGAAACGATTCATATTTGACTGAAATCCGACATTCTTGAAAAATTACACTGAAAATCTCATCTTTACTAGGGAAAAAAATCATATTTTTTAGTTTAAAATTTCATCATTTTCTCAATACCGACTTTGTTTCCGCATAACGTACCCATATTTGACCAACATTTGATCAAATTGATCGGAATTTGACTGAAACCTAACAAATTTCTGTTGGGTTTAGTGCCTCATCGGCTACGGGCTGGGGCGGTGATGTCTTCGTATACCCTCTGTGGACCCTTACGACCCAGGTTTTGGGGCGTGAGGGTATCTACAACAGTGGTATCAAAGCGAGGTTCCGCCCAACCAAATTTAGTCAGGCTAAGTGTGGTCAGGTTGTGCCTCTTCCCCTGATGCATGCCGCCACACGAAAGGGGGGTGCTTGGAGTTAGTCCAGCCCTAGCTTCGTGTGATGGGGGGATTGTTGGGTTAGTCTCACATCAGCTAAGGAGTTGGGCGGTGGTTCTTCACATACTCTCTGTGGACCCCTCCTCCCCATAGCAAGAGGGTATCAAACTCTTTCCACCAAAATCTTTCCTTAAACGATACAAATTTTGACCGAAATTTGACCAAAATCCGTCAAATTTCCTTTTTGACCATCCAAAATTGACATTGAAATCGACCTTTAAAACCATGGTGATGATTTACTGTTTGATTGGAGAACAACTTCATAAGATCTGTTCTTGGCAGTTCTTTAAGAAAATTCGTCAATTTCGAAATTTACCAGTCCAAATTAACCTGAGAGCTTTCCATTAGGCACACCCAACGCTCACCGAGCACGAGAGGAAGCGTCTCTGCAGGGTGATGGACTGCCAGAAGCTCTCCATCGACGCCTGCATGCACGCCGCCCAGAACGAGCGCCTCCCGCTCCGGGTGGTAGTCCAGGTTCTGTTCTCTGAGCAGGTCAAGATCAGCAACGCGATCGCAAACTCGACGCTCAAGGACGCGGGGGAGCCCCACTACCAGCCCATGGTCTCCACCCGACGGCAGCTCATCGAGGGGACCCCTCAGTCGTTCCAGGAGGGGTGGGCGACGGCGAAGAAGGACATCAACACACTCAAGTTCGAGCTGGAGAGCATGAAAGCCAAGTATCTGGAGCTCCAGAACGACATGGATACGTTGCAGCGGCAGTTCGAGAAGATGGTGCCGTCGAAGCCCAGTAAGCAGCCGTCGTCAGCGTGGAGCAGCGGGTGGAAGAAGCTGAGCAAGCTGGCCAAGAGCTCGGCTGTCGAGGGAAATGAGATGATGGGAGGTCAGATTCCGGCCGATCAGGCGAGGAAGGGGCCGAGGAGGTGGAGGAACTCAATCTCCTAAATCTTCATGGTAGTGAAAGAGAAATGGACTAGTGTCCTCTTTTGTTCTGTTTGTGTTTAGAAGTCTGTAACTTCTTGTATGAGCTCATCAATAGCTACAGGTTGAGAAGTAGGGCCTGTCAATAAACCTACCATTGTGCTCGGGTGTTTGGAGCTCTGCATGAATGCTTACTTGGTTCCATTGTCCTTTAACTATCTGAGTGTGCGCACGCTTTTTAAAGTCCAAAGGAATGTCATGGATTCTCTGTTATTCATTTGTCTTTCTGTATTAATTTATTTTTTTGCTGGACCGGCCAGGCGGTCAAAGGACAGAGCGCTAGGGCAAGGGCTCGAAGAGGTCCGAAGATCAAAACGGGGGAGGCAGCAACTGCTATTTATTAATTTCATAATCCTATGAACATGACATCAACGGTCAGGATTTCCACACGCAAACAAATGCATTTATAGCATCGCTCTCTTGGTTGTACTCTTTTATATATTTTTGTTACATCATATGCGATCACGCCATCGTGGTCTTCATATCTTCCGTCACAAGAGCAGCAAGGAAGCTAGGGAACTCATCCGTCCAGTAGCCTTCCTTTCTAATCATATTAGCCTTCTGAGTAAGCCAATGCGCTGCATTGTTTGCTGCTCGGGGGATCCAATGAATCGGGGCCTCCGACATCTGCGCCCAAGCACTCTAGCAAGAGACAATCAGAGGGCTAAGTGCCCTATTACTACCTTTACCGAACAAAATAGCCTCACGAACGACCATGGCATTAATCAATACCACCACATTGCGTAGCTTCCACCGGACAACTTCCTCCAAAGCTAGCTCCATGAATCGCTAAGAGCACCGACTGCAATGGACTACTTTTATTCAATAGAATCAACGCGGTTCTCTTCCTTCAGTTAGGCTCCGTTTGGTTTGAAGTATCTGGTACAGTAAGTCGCTTTGCGGTAAGTATTAAGAATGTCAAGTATGACTTACCTTATTGTTTTTGTAGTATCCTGTATAGTAAGTCAATTTGATGTCTCTGGGATATCTCATAACTAAGACAACTTAATACAACAAAATAAACGATAAGACAAATACTCGTATTCAAAAAACCTCGTAACTATAATATCTCACAGGATACTACAAACCAAAGGGAGCCTTATGTAGTAGTGATTGATGCATCGACAGCAATCAGCTGGGACTTAGTGTGATTCACATGTTGGGTGTGTGTGTTAAAACCACACAAACACCTTGGGTTTTAGTCCCATATCGGTAAGGGGAGAAATCCCCTACCAACATATAAGGATTTGCCCACTTCCCCCCAATAGTCATCACACTAGAGGAAGGGCTCCACTAGCTCACACACGCGCGCGCGTGCGTGCCGAGCCGGGCATGGGCATGGGCATGGGCGGCGCGTGTGTGCGTGCCCACGGACCCGGACACGATAGCACCTCCGAAATGGGCTGGTCCGCACCTGCCCTATTTTTGTTTTTTGCTTTTAAGTCCTCCACCATTTATGATATTCCTTTTTGGCTACTAGCCGTTTTGCATGCGACCCGTTGCTGCATGCGAGCCGTTACGAGACTGCTCTCTGCGAGCTGTAACGTGCAAGGTTAATGGGCTTAATCGCAGCCCATTAACCGCTCCCCTCTTTCAGCCTCCCATTAACAGCCCGAGGCCTATATAAGGCCCGGTGCAGCCATGGGATGGAGACACTCCGAAAATCGGAATTCCTCTCTGCTTACTGCCTCTCTCTCTCCCATTCTCTCGTGCCGTGTTGCTGTGGTGCTGCCCCTTTGCTCCGAAGAGACTCCCTCTCTCGGACCAAAGCCTTGCTGCGGTGCTACCTCCCGACCTCGAGAAGATCGTCATCGAGTCGCTGGGTTCCTGAAAGTCTACGAGGTTTGCAAAACCTTCTTGGAGTCGTGCCGACGAGAAGGAGGTCGCCTGACCGGGGTCGCCGTATCTCCGAGAACAATTGCCACGAGACCCGCACGAGGGGGGCAATAAGATTCTTGGGACAGTGCCTAGCACGCTTCGACCACAGGCCAGAGTTTATAACTCTTCTTTTGTCCTAACATTAGATCTAAAATAATCGACTTGCATCTAATAGAGAAATCTAAATAATTAGATATATTTTAGATAGATTGTATCTCCCTTTTAGAAAAGTTCGGCAAGGTGAATGACGGTTCCATAGAACCCGCTCTGCCTTGGCAAACAATTTCTAAAAGAAATTTGTGCCTTGTCCTTGTTTGCGAAAATAACATTTGCTAATCAATTTTAATATTAATAATTTGATTAAATCCTAAATTTGCTAGTTTAGAACGATTAGATTTCCAACAATCCAAGAATCTTATTGTTATAATTTAATCGTTCATAAGTTATTTGCTCACTAATCATCTGTTAGCCTACGTGATCATTTATTCGACGTTATTCCGTGCTACCTATTAGTTGCTACTAGTTACTAAATTATTTTCTACAAAAGTAAATTAGAAGTATAGATTATAGAAAAGACTAAAAGTCGTCATTGGAATATTCCACTGCCTACGGTGTCTAGAAAGGCTTGTCAAACCGGCATTAAATTGCCCAAGATAGTTTGGTATTTGAGCGAGCCTAGTGCTCCACCTCCTACCTGGAGCCCATCTGGCCGTTAGGATTTGGAAGTTTCATTTGGACTTCTAAAAGTCGAATCTATCTAGGTGTACTTTAAAATTGACAAAAATTATTTTTCAATCCACAGATTTAAACTCCTTACTTTGGTCCGAAATGGCCTCACCAAACCGTGAAACCCTTAGTGCCAAACCCGAAAAGTTTGATGGGTCTAACTTCAAGAGGTGGCAAAACCAGATGCGATTCTGGCTAACCACACTTGGGTTATTGTCAGCCATAGGTGAAACCGCACCAGGAGTATCCAATGGGTCTAGCCAAACTCGTCGTACCCGAGCCTCCACTTCACAACCTGAACCTGAATCCTGTAACATCCGCCCCAAGCACACAAGATTTTGTCCGCTCTGCCCGTGCCCGCACGAGAACTTCCCAGGGTGGTCACCCATCCTAGTACTACTCTCGCCCGAGCACGCTTAACTACGGAGTTCTTACGAAATCCGTAGCGGCGCAGGGTTTTAAAACGCGTCTTCTATGTTTGGGAGGGGAAATTATATAAGTAGCTCAGGATCTCCTTCTCTCCAGGCGATATGGGGCTAACTCATGGCCTTGTACACCTCACCTCACCTCACCTCACCTCATCCATCTTGGCATTCCCGCCTCAGGAGTCTTGGCTCTTGGCTATTGGCCTATTGGATCTTGGTCGTCACAATCCACACCCCTTAGGGCTACACGTCCTCGTGTAGGGTTAGACCCCCCCATAGCGAGGAGAACCGGCTCTGATACCATTTTGTAACATCCGCCCCAAGCACACAAGATTTTGTCCGCTCTGCCCGTGCCCGCACGAGAACTTCCCAGGGTGGTCACCCATCCTAGTACTACTCTCGCCCGAGCACGCTTAACTACGGAGTTCTTACGAAATCCGTAGCGGCGCACGGTTTTAAAATGCGTCTTCTATGTTTGGGAGGGGAAATTATATAAGTAGCTCAGGATCTCCTTCTCTCCAAGCGATGTGGGGCTAACTCATGGCCTTGTACACCTCACCTCACCTCACCTCATCCATCTTGGCATTCCCGCCTCAGGAGTCTTGGCTCTTGGCTATTGGCCTATTGGATCTTGGTCGTCACAAATCCACTTCTGGCTTTCCCACTAAGACCCCAGAAGAAATCAACTACCATGGTCTTCATAGGATCCTAGGGGCCTTATCTGATAGATTATACGATATCTATTATACCATTCAAAACCCTAAGGACCTATGGGATACCCTAGAGCGTAAGTATGGCCTAGATGATGCTGGAGTAAAACGCTTCAAAGCGTCTGACTTCAACAGCTTTAAAATGGTTGACTCCAAACCCATGAATGATCAGATTCATGAGTTTGAAAACCTAGTCCAACATCTGAAGACTAATGGTTCCACCCTTGATGAAACCTTCCAAATAGCATGTCTTATAGATAAACTCTCTGCTTCTTGGTCCGAGTTTTCTAAACACCTAAGTCATACCCAAGGTGACCTAACCCTAACTCAAGTTCTAAACTCTATTAGAATTGAGGAGCAACATAGGCTCAGGGAAAAGGGATCCTCTGAATCCAAACCCAAGGTCAACAACGTAGAGGGTCAACCGTCTAAGCCATTCCAAAAACCTAGACATAAGTTCCAGAAGAAACCCTTCCACCCTAAGCCTAAGCCATACACCAAGAAGCCATACCATAGCAACCATAACCCAAACCATCCCAAGGACCAAAAGAAGGAAGGAGTGCGTTGCTGCTACGTCTGCGGTCGGACCAATCACATGGCCAACCAATGCTTCTACAAGAAGACAGCACCACCTCCAAATCCAAGAAGAAATGGTCCAACGCCACCCGGCTCCCAAGTCAACATGGTGACCTCTGGAACTGGCTCTTCTGGGACCGCTTTCAGGTCTGTTCTCTTCACCCCTGAAGTTAACATGACCTTTCAAGCATTTGATTGGTGGATTGACACAGGAGCTAACATTCATGTTTGCTCTGATCAATCTTTGTTTTCCACCTATCAGGTCTCAGGTGGAGGAGCTGTAAGCATGGGGAACAATGCTGAGGCTCGTGTGCTAGGGATAGGACGGATTGACCTGAAGCTGACGTCGGAGAAGACCCTAACCCTGCGCGGAGTTCACCACGTTCCGGAGATTAGGAGGAACTTAATTAGTGGGTCCTTATTAGTCCAACAGGGCTATAAGCTTGTTTTTGAGTCCAATAAAGTTGTAATAACTAAAGGAATGAATTTTATTGGAAAAGGATTTCTTTGTGATGGTTTGTTTAAATTAAATGTTTATAATCCTTCGTTCATAATTCTGAATGTTGAGTCTTCGGTCACTTGGCACCAAAGGCTAGGTCATGTAAATTATAATTCTATTAAGAAACTCATGACCCTAAACATCATTCCTAAATCCGATACTAGGAATCTCGACAAGTGCGAGATATGCGTAGAAACGAAACAACCTAAGAAATCTTTTAAAACCATCGATCGAGACTCCCATATACTTGAATTAATTCACAGCGATGTCTGTGATTCTGGGAGAACCTTGAGAGGTGGCAATAGATATTTTGTAACGTTCATAGATGACGCTTCAAAATATTGCCACCTATACCTTATTAAAACTAAGGATGAAGTACTCAGTAAATTTAAAATTTACAGAGCTCTGGTTGAAAACCAATTAGACGAAACCATTAAGATCCTTAGGTCAGACCGAGGAGGGGAGTACACCTCAAATGAGTTAAGTGAATACTGTGATGACTATGGAATACTCCATGAAGTCATAGCTCCTTACACTCCCCAATCCAACGGTGTAGCGGAGAGGAAAAACAGGACCCTAATGAACATGGTCAACTCCATGTTACTAAGCTCTCGAGCGCCAGAGAACTTGTGGGGGGAAGCCCTAATGACGACCTGTTTTATCCTTAACCGTATTCCTTTCAAACACAATAACTTGACCCCATACGAAGTATGGAAACATAGAAAACCTAACTTAGAATACCTAAAAGTGTGGGGGTGCCTAGCTAAGGTCAAAATCCCCGATAACAAAAGAAAGAAGATATGACCTAAGACTGTAGATGCCATCTTTATTGGCTACGCTTCAGAAAGTAACGCTAATCGTTTTTTAGTGTTTAACTCTGAAATAAGCGAAATAGCCAATAACACAATAATCGAAGCAAGAGATGCCTCATACTTCGAAAACATCTTTCCTTATAAGACTAGGATCAACACTAGGATTAATACTAATAACCAGGCCTCCAGTTCTAATCAGGTGACTCAGATCGAACCCGAAGTCCAATTAGAACCTGAAGACCAGACTGAACCGGTAACCGAACCTAGGAGGAGTAAACGTGCCCGTGTAGAGAAAGTCTTTGATGACTTCTATGCACTTATGGTGGAAAACTCTCCCTCCACATATACAGATGCAATGAAGTCCATAGACTCACCTTTTTGGAAAGAAGCCATAGATAACGAAATCCAATCCAAACTTCAAAACCATACCTGGGAACTCACCAATTTACCTCCTGGTTGTAAAACTATAGGATGTAAATGGGTGTTTAAGAAAAAGCTTAGACCCGACGGTACCATAGATAAATTTAAGGCACGACTTGTAGCCAAGGGCTTTACCCAAAAACCAGGGGTAGACTACTTTGATGTCTACTCACCTGTCGCTAGGATAACCACGATTAGGATCCTCATCGCCTTAGCTTCAATCTATAAGCTAGTTATACATCAAATGGATGTTAAGACTGCTTTCTTGAATGGCAACCTTAATGAGGAAATTTACATGGACCAACCCGAGGGATTTACTGCACCTGAACAAGAAGGAAAGGTGTGTAAGTTAATTCGATCCCTCTATGGTCTTAAACAAGCCCCAAAACAATGGCACATAAAATTCGATAAAGTTATCTTATCCTATGGATTTGATATCAACACAACGGATAAATGTGTATACCATAAAGTAGATGGTAATAATGTTGTCATCTTATGTTTGTATGTTGACGATATTCTGATATTCGATTCAAACATACAAATCATAAATGATATCAAACACTTTTTGTCCCAAAACTTTGACATGAAAGATTTAGGACAAGCCGACGTTATTTTGAACACTAAGATCATTAGGAAGAACAATAGTTTAGTGTTATCCCAATCCCACTATGTCGAGAAAATCCTTAGAAAATTTTACGACCCCGATTGCCAACCAGTATCCACACCATATGATCCAAATACCCATCTGACAAAGAATACTGGACTTCCTAGACTACAGAGCGAGTATGCTCAAATCATAGGATCGCTAGGTTTTCTAGCAAACTATACTCGACCCGATATCGCTTACGCGGTAAATAGACTTAGTCGTTATACGTCTAACCCGAATTTGTCCCATTGGAATGCGTTAGAAAGAATTTTTAGATATCTTAAGGGAACCATATCATACGGTCTCCACTATAGTGGATATCCAGCTGTATTAGAGGGATACTCTGATGCTAACTGGATTAGTGACTCAATAGATATTAAGTCCACAACCGGATATGTATTCCTACTAGGAGGTGGAGCCATATCTTGGAAATCCACCAAACAGACTGTTATAGCTAGGAGTACCATGGAATCAGAAATGATAGCGCTAGATACCACTAGCACAGAAGCAGAATGGCTTCGAGATCTTCTATATGAGATCTCATTGATAGAAAAGCCTTTACCGACTATATCTATCCATTGTGATTGTCGATCAGCTATTGATAAATGTAATCAAGAAAACGCTGACGTGAAAATAAATCGACATCTGAAAGTGAGACATAGATCTCTCAGATATAAGATGAAAAATCAAATAATTGCCCTAGACTTTGTTAGATCCGAAAAGAATTTGGCGGATCATCTAACTAAGGGCCTTTCTAGGACAGTGGTCTTAGAATCGTCGAGGGGGATGGGATTAAGCCCATAAGAAAGATCACCGCAGTGAGAACCCAACCTCACGGAGGTTCAATGGGTAGAAATGAGGAGCACTGAATAATGCTCCCGTCCCTATGGCGTCAGTGCTTATTAAAAGCAAGGGGTAGGATGAGTTTAAAACTCTTAATAAGTCTAAGACCCATGAGGCGGGGTGTCGCCTTGCTCACACCCCTATTAGGACTTACCTATATGTATGTTGTTGTGAGGCTGCAACTCTGGGACCAGGGCTGCTCCCTAGAAACATACAAGAAAAGATA
This sequence comes from Chamaelirium japonicum, assembly GCA_947650365.1. Lineage (NCBI taxonomy): Eukaryota > Viridiplantae > Streptophyta > Magnoliopsida > Liliales > Melanthiaceae > Chamaelirium > Chamaelirium japonicum. The sequence continues at coordinate 46,347,274 of OX393558.1, forward strand.
TCTGCGCAAGGCCATTAATAGCGCAACCCGCTTAGAACCATCGAAAACTGTACTACGTGTACTACTTGTAGAAACCTGATACATGAGGCTGGTTCAAGGCGTAGTCCACCAAGTCCTCACGGATGTATACAACTGTACTAAGTGGAGGTTCAAACCGGAAGGTACCTACACCTACTGCGTAGTATAAGGAATCCAGCAAAGTTCTTTTTACTTTACATTTTTGAATTTTTTACTTATTTAATATTTAGTGGTTTTAAACACATGTGGGGGATTGTTGGGTGTGTGTGTTAAAACCACACAAACACCTTGGGTTTTAGTCCCATATCGGTAAGGGGAGAAATCCCCTACCAACATATAAGGATTTGCCCACTTCCCCCCAATAGTCATCACACTAGAGGAAGAGCTCCACTAGCTCACACACGCGCGCGCGTGCGTGCCGAGCCGGGCCAGGCCGGGCTTGGGCATGGGCATGGGCGGCGCGTGTGTGCGCGCCCACGGACCCGGACACGATAGCACCTCCGAAATGGGCTGGTCCGCACCTGCCCTATTTTTGTTTTTTGCTTTTAAGTCCTCCACCATTTATGATATTCCTTTTTGGCTACTAGCCGTTTTGCATGCGACCCGTTGCTGCATGCGAGCCGTTACGAGACTGCTCTCTGCGAGCTGTAACGTGCAAGGTTAATGGGCTTAATCGCAGCCCATTAACCGCTCCCCTCTTTCAGCCTTCCATTAACAGCCCGAGGCCTATATAAGGCCCGGTGCAACCATGGGATGGAGACACTCCGAAAATCGGAATTCCTCTCTGCTTACTGCCTCTCTCTCTCCCATTCTCTCGTGCCATGTTGCTGTGGTGCTGCCCCTTTGCTCCGAAGAGACTCTCGGACCAAAGCCTTGCTGCGGTGCTACCTCCCGGCCTCGAGAAGATCGTCATCGAGTCGCTGGGTTCCTGAAAGTCTACGAGGTTCGCAAAACCTTCTTGGAGTCGTGCCGACGAGAAGGAGGTCGCCTGACCGGGGTCGCCGTATCTCCGAGAACAATTGCCACGAGACCCGCACGAGGGGGGCAATAAGATTCTTGGGACAGTGCCTAGCACGCTTCGACCACAGGCCAGAGTTTCTAACTCTTCTTTTGTCCTAACATTAGATCTAAAATAATCGACTTGCATCTAATAGAGAAATCTAAATAATTAGATATATTTTAGATAGATTGTATCTCCCTTTTAGAAAAGTTCGGCAAGGTGAATGACGGTTCCATAGAACCCGCTCTGCCTTGGCAAACAATTTCTAAAAGAAATTTGTGCCTTGTCCTTGTTTGCGAAAATAACATTTGCTAATCAATTTTAATATTAATAATTTGATTAAATCCTAAATTTGCTAGTTTAGAACGATTAGATTTCCAACATCACACACTACTCATTTTCGCCGGCCAATCAGCCAGTGACCGATTATGCCATTATTTTCGTAAAAATAAATTTGAAAATCAATAATAGGTGGCCTAACCCCCACCGCAAATAGGGTATGTTTTTGCAGATGTTTTTGCGGCCACTATATTTGATGACTAGGATGCCGGCAAGGGTATAAATGGTATTTTTGGTCGCCGAATTAGGGGCCACATGTTGTTGTGGCCTATCAGGTTGCCTACCATCGGACGACTCTGGCCTTATGTGATCATTACTCTTATTTATAAGGGGAGGTGAATTTTGGGAGAGAGGTCGCTGGATACACCCCTTAGAGCATCTCCAACCGAGTCCTAGTTAGGAGCTCATCCTAAGGATTGTGGGACTCACTTGTGTAGCCACTGTATCCAAGTCTCCTAGTTGGGACAGGTTCATCTCCAACCGAGTCCCAACAAGGAGTTACTAGCCACTTTGCACTAAACCCCCTCTCATCTTGATATTTTTGATATGGTGTATGAAGAATGAGGGATTTTAATTTTCACCGTTTGAATATAGGGGGGTCGGCAAAAAATCCGGTGGGATCAGGTTTTTCGGAGCCCTATGAAGATTTTCCGATCATTGAGGTGGACTTCGGATACCTCCAGCACCACATCAGAATTATCCTAAGCTCGGAGTGCCACGTAGACCTTGGGACAATTCTGATGTGGTGCTTGAGGTATTCGAAGTCGACCACAAGGATCCGATAATCTTCGGAGGGCCTCCGAAGGATCTCCACAAAGAACCGATCATCTTCGGAGGGCTCTGAGGCCTTTGGACAATCACTCAGACTTGGCTGGAATGGGATTTTGTCGCTCAGAGCGCCACATAGGTTGGAGATGCTCCTCGGAAAAAGGTGCATTGTGTGAATATTCACATCCCACCTTCCCGAAGGTGCCCCCAAATAAGGGATGAATTTTTGGGCAAATAACAAAAATCTCACATGAACTATATATATAATTATATATTGGTCCCTCAAGTTTTTTTTGGACAATTTGACCCCTGAACTATGGCCAGTCAGCATTTAGTCCCCTCTGTCAACTTTTATTTCGAAAGTATCTTTATTTATTTTCAATAATACTAAAATAATTTGTGAAATATTTAACTTACACTTGCTGACAAGGATATTTTCAAAATAAAAGTTGACAGAGGGGGTAAATGCATGCAGGGCATAGTTCATGGGTCAAATTGTCAAAAAAAAAAAAGTTAAGGGACTAATATGAAATGAGATGATAGTTCAGGGGAGGTTTATATAATTTGCTCTTTTTTTTGTTAAATATCTTTTGCTACCCTGTAGTTACACAAAAATCACTTAACCCCCTGAAGATTAAAAACCACACTTTGCCCGCATGAAGTATCAATTTTTTTTTAGCAAAAACACCACCACCTCAGGAGAGGGTCAAAGTGAAATGCTTTCAAACCTGCAGCAGAACAAAGTCCCCTTGTTACACAGGGATGTGGCACCTCCGAGAACAAAGTCCCCTTGTTACACAGTTGATGACCGTTGTAGTTATCAGATCTAGTACCAAAACACACTCTCTCTCTCTCTCTCTCTCTCTCTCTCTCTCTCTCTCTCTCTCTCTCTCTCTCTCTCTCTCTCTCTCTCTCTCTCTCTCTCTCTCGAAAGGTAAGTAAGTTGTATTAGAATTTCAAAGGAGGGAAAGGAATTACAAAACAAGGCTATACCCAGTGTGGGCAAGCATAAAGACTCGGTCTCTATCACTTAGAACGCACACAACAACATGCTCCAACAATCGAGTCTCTCTCTCTCTCTCTCTCTCTCTCTCTCTCTCTCTCTCTCTCTCTCTCTCTCTCTCTCTCTCTCTCTCTCTCTCTCTCTCTCTCTCTGTGTGTGTGTGTGTGTGTGTGTGTTCATGCGCGCTATGTTTGCCTTAGTAAACCCCCACGCACCGTTCCTCCTCCTCCTCCAGCCTTCCCCATCCGTTTAAAAAATAGAGACACTTAGCCATCTCAAGTTGAGTTTAGTGCAATACATTTGGTTAACAGTAGCCAGGCCAGAAGGAGGAAGAAGGGGATGAGGAAAGAGGAAGAGGAGAAAGAAGGAGGTGGAGAACAATGGTCTGTGTGGCCGCGTGGTACCTACAGTGAGGAGCAAGGAGGAGAGAGAGAAATAGCAGGAGGCATAAAGCGAGGAATGATTTTATTTTTTTTTGGAGGGGGGGGGGGGGGATCGCCGAGATTACTTCTTGTGTTCACACGCGCTCTATAAACGACATCCAGCAACACTTGCCATAAAGAAAAGATATGGGGGCTAGGGAAACCCTACGGGTGCGTTATTTTCATTTCCACTCACTTACCGAAATGAAAATGATTTTCATTAACTTATTTGTCCATTGAGGAAATGATGTTTTATTTATTTATTTCCACTCCCTGTTCTTTTGAGAGGAAGGAAATTAAGTGAGTTATAGAGGAAGCAAATCTATTTTATCAATTCATTGCCACATGACTTAAGCAAAATAAGGTTTTCATCTAAATTTGAGAGGAAATAAAATAGACCGGTTGGGAGGAAATGGAGTCCGCAAGTGGATTCATTTCCACTGACTTAAAACGTAAAGAACAATAAAAATAGATATGAAGTTAGGAGGTGGATCCATTTTCATCCTCATTTTCATTCAAAAGAACACACCCTAAGTGAAACCCTAAGCAAATTCCTATACATTAAGAGGAAACACGAAGGGGAGCACAAAGAAGAGAGAGAGAGAGAGAGAGAGAGAGAGAGAGAGAGAGAGAGAGAGAGAGAGAGAGAGAGAGAGAGAGCCACTTCAGAGATGGTGAAGTGGGGTGGGACACCGGATCCCACTTCCCTTCCTCGAATCAGCATAGAAACGATGCAAAGGAGATGGGCCATCAACCCCACCTCCTCTCTGCAGCAAACAAACAAAGGAGGTGGGCCATGGCCCCCACCCACCATTCTCTCAAAGCAAAGATGTGGACCATGATTCCCACAATCTCCTCTCCAAACTCTTTCCACCATCTCCCCTCTCTCATCCACCCTCTCATCCATCCAACCTATTGCTTCCAAGTTCCGTCCACTTCTCCAGGTGGTCCATGCTCCCCATCATCTCTACTCCATCACATCAACACAACAGAACAGCAAGAAGGGGCCCCCTCTCGATCATTGCACCCCATCATCTCTTCTCCCTCCTATGTTTGGCCCAGCAACAACAGCAGTGAGGATGGAGGAGGCTGTAAGATAACAGAACTAAAAAGAAGAAGAAGAGGAGTTAGGTGTTGAATACTTGAGTTACCTCTGCTGTTTTACTACTCTATATAGACTACAGGGTACACAGATATGGGAATGAATCCCATGATTACAGTATAGGTTGCTATGGTAAGTATTAAATCATGCAAGGCAGGAATTCCTGTCATTGTCCAGCTGCCAGTATCCAGCTGTGATGATCGCTTGATCAATACTGAGAAGAGACTGCCCGGTAGAGATATCGCATAGATATCGTACAGCCCCCCTCAAACTCACGACGGGTGAAACCCATAAGAAGAGCTTGTCTTGCAGCTAGAAAAAACGAGGACTAGGAAGAGACATCATAAAGATATTAGCACCTGATCTTTCTGGGCAAATGAGAGATATTAACATCATCCCGAAGCACATGATTGCGTATGAAGTGGACGTCTATATCAATGTGCTTCATCCTGCTGTAGAAAACTAGATTCTTGGACATGTGGAGTGCGCTTATGTTGTCGCAAAGGAGTAAGGGGGGCTCGATAAGCGGACACGAAGGATGTGTAAGAACCAAAGAACTTTAGTCGTCGTTGAATCCAGGGCACGATACTCGGCCTCGGCACTAGACCGAGATACAATAGATTGCTTCTTAGATCCCAAAGAGAGTAGATTTGGCCCTAGGAAGACTGCATAGCCCATTGTCGATCGTCGAAAATCTGGATAACCCGCCTATTTTGCAGCCGAAAAGGCACGAAGCGACAGGGAAGTCGTCTTCAAGAACCGAAGGCCGTAGGACAGAGTGCCTTTGACGTAGCGAAAAATCCTCTTGACTACAGCAAGTTGAGAGGAGCACGGCTTTTGCATAAATTGGCAAATATAATTAACGGCGTATGCAAGGTCCGGACGGGTCATAGTCAAGTATCGAAGTGACCCTACCATTTTCCGGTAGGCCGTTGGATTATGAAGAGGATCAAGTGCGAAAGCAGAGAGTTGGAGGCTGGCTTCGAATGGATTCTTGACTGGTTTAACACCAGATAAGCCAAAGCGAGTAAAAAGATCAAGTGCATATTGAGTTTAAGAGAGAACAAGGGAGTTGTTGTACCGCACGAACCGCATTCCCAAGAAGAAGTTAAGTGCTCCCAAGTCATTCATGTCAAACTTGGAGGAGAGACGTCGAATGAGCCGAGAGAGCATGTTATCATGGCTCCTAGTGATGATAGAATCGCTGACATAGAGTAAGACAAGGATAATACAACTGCGTTGATACCACATAAATAACGAAGTATCGTGAGGGCAACTGATAAACCAAAGTATAAGGAGAAAGGTGGTGAATCTTGCGTACCACGCCTATGGAGCTTGGCTAAGATCATAAAGGGCTTTGTGCAAGCGATAGACATGAGTAGGCTGAGCATGCATTTTTAAGATCTAGTTTTCACAATGACCAATCATGAGAGAGAGCCAAGAAGAGAATGAGTATCACGGTTCCCGATTTGGCCATGGCGAAAGGTTTCCTCAAAGTCAAAACCTTCGTGCTGATTGAAGCCTTTGGCCACCAACAAGGCCTTGTACTGTTCTAATGTTCGATTGAGTCGTCCGCATGGTGTTTGAGTTTGTCTACCCACTTACATCCGACGACATTCATCGACATAATAAAAGGCACAAGGGACCAGGTCTTGTTGCTTGAAGGGCAGCAAACTCCTCTTCCATAGCTTGTACCTAGTTGGGATCACGTGTCGCCTGCTTGTAAGTGTATGGATCCAGCTTATGATTCGGAAAGGTTGAAAGAAGCAGCAAGGAAATTGGATGACGAGATGCAAAGAGAACCTTGGGATGACAGGTTCCGTCGTGAGAGCGTGTGACCATTGAGTGGGTCGATGAAGAATCTTGTGCATGAGGATCAAATTGCATTGCACCAAGACCACTGCGAGGACCTCGAGCTTGCTGGATAGAGGTATGGTTGGCCACGGAGGAGATACTAAGGGAGTAGTCAATCCAGTGGAGTCCAAACCCAAGGCATCAGTGGGTTTGGGGTTGGACGATGGAGATGCATTGAGCAATTCATCTATGTGGCCAGGTTGCCAATAGAGTCGCCATTTCGCGAATGAGGTGCCGAAGTAGATGCAAGAATAACGATGGTGCTGACAGGAGGGAGACAACTACTGATGCATACGATTGAAGCATCCTCCGATCCATCGATGGTAGTGGTTCGAGACTGCCCATGAGGTGTTGGCAATCCTACGGAACCTAAAGAAGATGGATGAAGATAAAATGTGTTAGGGTAGGAAGCCAGCGGAGAAGGGAGGCCATTCGACGAGGCAGTAGATGATCCCAAAGTCAGCAACTATCGAAAAGAGTCCACGGGGAAAGGTCGCGCACGAAAGTCCGTACGAGAGGGTGCACTCGTTAATGAAGGATGAGCGAGCAAACAATTTATTTCAGTAAACGACACATGAAGGGACATGTAGACTTTGCCCGTGACTGGATCATTGCATTTGTAGCCTTTATGATGGTCACTATAGCCAATAAAGATGCATTAATTCCACCAATTTGAAGTCCAACTTTTCCCTTCCAAATGGAGCTAGGATAAGGAAACATGCACACCCAAAAATGCATAAATGGTCATAAGATGGTCGCGCGCCGAAGAGATATTCATAGGGAGAGCGCTTGCGGATTGTGTTGGAAGGTAAACAGTTGATCAGGTACACAGCTGTTATAAATGCATGATTCCAATATTGTTTGGGAGTATATTCATGTGCCATGAGAGTAAGTCCAGTTTTTACAATATGTCGGTGTTTTTGCTTTGCTAAGCCATTTTGTTCCAGTGTTCCTAGACATGACCTTAAGTGAGAGATGCCTTTGTCTTAAAAATAGTCTTGAAAAGTATGGCTCATACACCATCCATTTGCACAAACTTTACTTTCTTATTGAGTAGATTTTCATGAGTTTAATGAATTGTATAAAGATAACACCAACTTTAGATTTGCATCGTAAAGAAAAATATCACGAGAATTGCGAGCACTTATCAACGATGATAAGATAAAATCAAAAGCCATCTAAAGAAGTAATAGGTGATGAGCCCCAAACATAACTATAGAGAGTATGTAATAACTGATTTGAATAGGACTCTCGATGAGAAAATAGAAGTTTTGAGACTTTACCTAATTTACAACTTCGGCAAATGCTCTTATTTTTCTTACAGCTGGTAATTAAAGACGGATACAATGATTTCATCAAAGAGAAAATCGGATGCCCTAGGCATGCGAACCAAGTGTCCTTATCGGTCTTATTGGTAAAGAGGTTGTGTCACGCTTCGAATTTTGGACTAAGAAGAGAGGGTCCAAAACTTGAAAGTGAAAAATGTAAACAGAAACAACAAGGTATAACAACTAGTAATCAATATAGCAATTAACAAAACTCTGCTAAAATAAAAATCCACTCTCAAAGTCCAATTACATCAGTTGTCTTCTACATTCCACTACCTTCAAGATGAAAAGCAATTGCCACTGAAAATAAAGAAGGAAGGTAACCTCCAACTGACAATTCAATCCTCACTAACTCCTGAGCTCGTTACTGCTCTTGCTAGTACCGGAGCCGCAACTGCACAATCTATCAGTGGGAGAGACCTGGGGGAGCGAAAAATAGTCAAAACAAACTCCCCCTGAGTTTAAAAATTCAGTGATCCTAACAAAACCGAGTTGTAGAAGAAGAACATATATATGAAAATATGATTTTACAAAAGGTAGAACAGTAAATCATGATTGAAAACATATTGAGTAAACATATAAAAGAAGTACAATTATCACAACTCTATATTAAGTGATATATTCTATTGTGTCCCGTAACCATTGTTTGTATGTCACATGTTCTAACCGACAATTCCCTCATGAGGTGTCCCATTCCACTTCATGAGAGAACCCATTTCCTAGGTTGTGTGGTGTAGCAAAACTCAATTCGACTAAGGAGAACCAGTGCCGTTACTATTGGGTTCCTTTTTCACAACAGGAGAACCACTCCATTCCTTATACTTGGCCGGGATACAGCCTCGAGACATACTACTCTAGTGGCCAAAAAGGGGGCTTGGTCTTTCACCATGGGGCTCTCTCACCCAACTTGCTTTCTATGGGGTCTAAACCCAGGATTAGGCAACTTCACCTCAGTTTCCCTGCAGGAAACAACCCGTGACCTAACCCTGTGATCCTCCCTACTCGTTTCAGTCTGTGCACAACTAGGGGTTCACTTACCTATGATGTGCACGCGGATCTATACCGAGAGGCAGTCGGGCACTGGATTGCCATGACACCAGGACATTACGGAAGAGGAAGAAAAATAAGGTTTACGATAATCAAACAAAAACATAGCACTCAGTAGGGATCAATATGTATGTAGTTAAACAACCTCACTTTTTTGCTTGCCTTCGCTTGCGTTTGAGTCGGGATTTGATTTTTTCCTTCTTTTTTCTTTTTTTCTTGTTTTAATCTTCAAGTGGGTGGTGTGTATGTCTTATGGCATCTCCAATCCTTTCTCAAATCGTTACTCAAATTTGAATCTAAGTAAAATTGTCTAAAAAACAGCTCCAACCCTTTACTCAGACTTATATCAAACTGAGTCTTACTCAAATTTTTCACCAAATCAAGGGAGACTCAAACCCCATACCAAATTCTAACGATCATTTTCTAATTCCTTCCTATTTACAAACGTGCCATCCAGTTTTTGTTTTACTCAAATTTGCATAAAAAATCTAAGTAAAAGGGCTGGAGTACTTATATCAAATTAGGTTTTACTCAAATTTAAGCAAGGACTGGAGTACTCAGGATCAAATTGAGTTTTTACTGAGATTTGAATAAAAATTTGAGTAATGGCTGGAGATGCTCTTAGGCATGTAGGGAATGCATACACATCATAGGCTAACATCCTCTCATCGAGGGAGGAATGAAAGGAAAACAATTCAATAACGGCCAAAGGGAAGACGACTGCATAAATTATAGTGGCTGAAAAGTTATCTGTAGAATTCGAATATAGACAATGGTTTGACATCCAACGAGCCTTCTTGCTTCAGTTGCAACGACGAGAGATCTTGTTAAAAAAATTTCAGTACTAATAGTGATGATGTGGAGAACAATCCTAAACTTCAAACAAGTTTTTTTAGTATTTTTGCATATAGCTCCCTAAAAATAGGATAATTACATATTAACCCTTGGTAACGACCCATAAAAACTAGATTATCCATGCAAATCGACCCCTCTGGTTAACTTGTGTATAATTGGGGGGGAATATTCCAAGTATTTTCATGGTTTGCTATCATCCACCTTTACCAGATAGACTTTAACCATGATCTGTCTTTTCCTTAAGGTCTCAAATGACCATTTTACCCTCAATATCATTTAACCTAGTCATATTTTCCCTTCATTTTCTCTAACTTAAGGGTTTTGTGAGATTCTCAGTGCTTAATGTTTCCTCTTCAAGTTAACTAAGGGTAAAATCATCCTTGTAAAACCATCATATAGAAGTAACAATCAAACCACAAATAATACCTGGAATATTCCCCCCAAATAGACGCTAGTTAACTTGATGGATCGATTGGCACAAAAAAATTTTTTAAGGGGTTGATACTTAAATATGAAGTTTTCATGGGTTAATAGTTAATTAGCCTAGTTTCCATGGGGATGTAAGAAAAAATCCCTTTGTTTATCATTCACAATAACCATAGTCACCAAATTCGGGTTCGGCAATAATTCAGCTCGAGTAAAGATCAAAAAACAACAAATATTGAAAAGCTCGGAATAAAAACGAGAAAAAGATCGGGTTCGGAATTTAATCGGTTAGCATGAAATTTGAAAAAAAAAATCTAAAAATATACACGTAAAATTATACATATGAAGTGTTTAATTCACTTATGGGTCATCATGACTTGTTTAGCATGTATATAATATATATTTTCAATTTCATTTGCTCTCAGTCTTACACTCTCGAAGCCATTTACATTTTGTAAATGTATATGCTTCCTAGCTCCTAGCTGTACCTAACTAAGGAAGTGACCCTTGGTTTGAAAATATCATAGGTGAGCTTCGGAGATGTTGGTTTATTAAGGGAAATGAGGTAGGGATGGCAGCGGTGCGGTTTAAAATCGAAAACCGCAATAAATCGAAACACGCTAACTTATGATTTTCCAACACTTAGACTCTAAATCGGTGAATCGGAGCGTAAATTGTTCAAATATCCAATTAGAACTCGCTCGCAAGTCCGAAACACGCTAACTTATGATTTTTCAACACTTAGACTCTAAATTGGTCAATCGGATCGTAAATTATTAAAATATCTAATTAGAACTCTCTCGCAAGTCCGAAATACGAAATAATTCTAAGTACGAATTATCGGATACCGATCCGATATCGTTTCGATCGAATCCAACATATTTCAAATCGGAAACACGCTAACTTATGATTTTTCAATGCTTAAACTCTAAATTGGTCAATCGGAGGGTAAATTATTAAAATATCCAATTAGAAGTCGCTCGCAACTCCGAAATACAAAATAATTCCAAGTACGAATCATCAGATGCCGATCCGATGACGATTCGATCGAATCTAAACCTATTTCAAATCCGAAACACGCTAACTTATGATTTTTTAACGCTTAGACTCTAAATTAGTCAATCGTAGCGTAAATTGTTAAAATATCCAATTAGAACTCGCTCGCAACTTCGAAATATCCAATTAGAACTCGCTTGCAACTTCGAAATACGAAATAATTCTAAGTATGAATTATCGGATGCCGATCCGATCGAATCCAAACCTATTTTAAATCCAAAACACGCTAACTTATGATTTTTTAACGCTTAGACTCAGTTATAGATATAAACCATTTTTTTAACAAATACATGTTAATTACAGGACCCGGGCGACGTCAGGGGATGAGAGCACCAGCATTGGTGGCGGGCCGCGTGGGGTGGTTGAGATAGGGCATGCTGATTCTCTTAGTTTTGAATTGTGTAAAAATTATTTTGTAATATGTGGTTATTTTTTGTTATTGTCTATAATTGTCGGGTATTGTGGTAATATTTGATAATTTACTATAATATTTTATAAATTTAGGTAATATTTGATAATTTACGGTAATATTTTATAAATTGTGGTAATATTTGATAAATTATGGTAATATATTATGGTATTATTGTAAATCACAAGAATTAAATAACATTATTTCAGTAATTTTATGTTTAAAAAAACATACTTTTTACCGACGGAATTTAAATATTCCGTCGGTAATAATCTTTTTAATTTTTTAAAATTATTAATCAATTTCCGACGGATAATATATATCCGTCGGTAATATATATATAATTACCGACGATAAAATACAGATTCGTCGGTAATATATATAGAATTACCGACGGTAAATATAGTAACCGTCGGTAATAAGCTTATATATTACCGACGGATAGTTATTATCCGTCGGTAATAATATATTATATTTTTAATTAAGTATTTATATATTACCGACGGCTATAATATTACCGTCGGTATTAAGTATTATTACCGACGGAAATATTTAGTCCGTCGCATCTTTTTCCCGACACCTTTTTTTCCGACAGACTAGCGACGGAAATATCTTCCGTCGCTATAAATTATTACCGACGAAATATTAATATTACCGACGGATATTGTCCGTCGGTAAAAACGATTTTTTTTGTAGTGCATGGTGCGGTTTTGGTTTGCTAAAACATACAACTATCACGGTGTGGTACGGTTTCGGTTTCGGTGTAGCGGTGCGGTTTCGGTTTTGACCAAAACCGTATAAAACCACACCGTTTAGGTGCACCGCACCGCATGGTGCGGTCAGTGGCGGACCCAGGGTTTTTCCTCAGGGGGGGCATAATTATTAAAAAGTAACTATAATCGCTGCCTCACAGTCGAAGACTTCGGCAGGCGGTGTGATAGCGTCCCTAACCTTCGATCGCGCAGTAAAAGGCCTATTAGGATTTTGCCTCTACTAAAGAAGAATTTCGATCGTCGGAGTCATTCGAAAATTTGGAACTATAATTGGCCGACTCGATCAAGGTGCACAATTTGTAAATAATAGACCAAATCCTTTTTTTTTTAGGGGGGGGGGGTAGATTTTATACATATCCCCAAAAACCTATAAATAGGCCCCGATCCCACTCGATTCTTATTCACTAAGAGCCATGGGATGAACTCTATGGGGATGCCACATGCGCGAGAGGTGGCAGACTGCGATAGGTGTCGGTCGGACAGTGGTGGCCCTGGTGGGCGTCGGTGGCCGGCAAACTGCAAGGTCGGCCGTGAGTCACCAATACTGGAGGCGACAAGTGGCCCATGTGGCGGTGGGGTGATGGTTGGTGGTATAACGGTAGATATTGACTGGCAGAGGGTGATGGCTGGTGGGGCGGTGACGGCTGGTGGTGGCCACCTCCATGTGAAGTTGGCTACCAATAGTTGGCTATAATTGTTTTCTAAGTAAACTTAACTTTGCTTTCCTCCCTCTTGAAGTTTAGCTAGATCAAATAAAAACGACGAAATGAGGAAATCAAGTAATTGACAAAAGGGGAATTGTGCTAAAATTTCAAACTTTAGGGAGTGATTTGGAACAAAATAAACTATAGGGGGTTAAGGGTTTTTGTGCTAAAGTTCAAGGGGGTAAGTGTAACTTTTTCCCAAATTGAGGGGGGGCTTGAGCCCCCCCTAGGCCCTATGTAGGTCCGCCCCTGGGTGCGGTCTCGGTTTTACATAATGGTAAACCATCGCGGTGCTGTTTTGGCATGGCGGTTCGGTGTTGCAGTGTGGTTTCGGTTTTGCCCAAAATCGAACCTAAATCGCACTGTTGCCATTTCTAAAATGAGGGGATAGGAAGCTTCAAGATAATAGCTTCCTTCATTAAAAAAAAAAAAAGGGATAATAGCTTCATAGCATCTCTACCTGCATGGGGATGAGAGTCCTTTTCTATACTCAACAGAGCTCGGTTTTCGATGGTGGGTTCCTACCAAATTGGTTTGGAAGATCTAGAGATGGATTTCCTTAGGGAAGTTCCTCTTCATGGGTTGCCCAAGATGGGGTTTGTTGAGATGATCAAAGTAGTTGGAGTTACAAGAGATGCTCTCTCTGAAACTTTCTATTCTAGGAGTTGGGCAATGCCAAGATGTTTCCATAGGATCAACTATCGAATTAAAACAAAGAACACTGAGAAATTTGTGCTTTTATATCTATAAACTTTGTTCAGTCAATTGTTGCTCTTATGAGATGGTGATTTCAAATGCGAATGTTTTTCATGGACTTTATCAAGACTATAAGGCATAGGGGTGTCAACAGGTCGGTCGTGTCGGGTTTGTGTCGTGTCCAGTCTCGGGTTGTGTTCAAAACCCCTAGACCCGGATCCGACCCATTTAACTAATCGTGTCTAAATCCTAAACCCGTACCTGACCCGCTAATAAACAGGTATACCCAATAAGACCCGGTAAGACCCTTTTACCACACGAGTCTATTCAGTTGACCCGATCCGACCCAATCCGACTTGACTAGACCTGACCAGATAGACCGGCTAGTACTATATAATACAGTATCGGATTGCAGGTAGACCCGACCCAACACGACCCGTTAAATTTTAAACGGTCTTCCCAGGTCTACCGTGTCCAGACCCTAAACCCGGACCCGACCTGTTTATGAAACGGGGTCTACCGTGTCGACCCGTTTACGACCCGAACCCGTTTAGCCCTGACCCAGACCCGCTAACTTCGTGTCAGGTCCGAAATAGAGCATCTTATAATGTTTGATTGGCTAGGTTTTTGCATTTGCATGAAGCTTATTTCTATTGTATATAAGTATTTTATTTGACAATATTTGTTGACTTATAAAAAAAGAAATGGAAACAAATTGAAGGCCTAAGAAATATGATTATTAGATATAGAGTTACTATTAGTCTCACCTTGGTTGTGGTAATGTAATGATGTGCGTTCTCTCTTTATATAAGGAGAGGTAGTCTTATGTAATGATAAGATATATAATAAAAGGAGTTTTGTTTTCTCCCCAAACCCTAGTCTCTCTTTTTCTCTCTCTTCGTAACATGGTATCAGAGCCATGTTAGGGTTTCGGAGACCCCCTCTGGTCTCGGCCTCCTTGATACCGACAGTGATCGAAGATGCCGGAAATAGTAAAAGTTTTTTTTCTCTTCTCCCTCTCTCTTCATAAGAATGATAATTGACAATTTAATAGACTAAGCTAGAATCTGTAGCCATAGCAATTATGACCGTGGGGTTGTGTGTGGGTGGGTTGAGAAGAGGAGGGGGGGATGCGGGACACTTATGTAATTGTCTATCCTGGCATGACATGAGGAATTAACCAAGAGAATTTGATTAATAATGTGGAAAGATTCCTAAGTCCACCAAGGGGAGCACACCGGAGCAGAGCGGAGCGGAGCGGGAGCACACCGGCGAGCAGAGCGGAGCGTCAATACACCGAGTGGGAGCAGAGACCGAGGTTGGAGACCTGATCCTCTCCAATGGGGGGTTCCTCCCATGGGAGTATCTCGGTGGAGCAAGTTGGAGCTTCTGGAGGCTTGAGAGATTCGGGGGTCTTGGCTTCTAGTCGTCAACTTGGCGTTGGAAATAAAATCTTGGATGGTGGTGGCAGCACCTCTCGAGGCAAGGGCCCAAGGGCTAGCGGGGATCCAATGAGTGCTAGATTAGATCCGTCCATGGATCTAGAAAATCTTGGGAATTTTCCTCCCCTATCTATTCTCCGCATAGCCCTAAATCAGCCTTGGGTGGTTCTATGGCATTGGGGAGCAGACGAGGCGGAGATGCTTCAGTTGTTGTTGCAGGTGAGTCTGGCGCACATCAAGTGTTTGTTGATATTTCTGAACCAGGTTTGGGGTCTTCCTCGGAAAAAGATCCTAATGCAGCAGAAGCTTGCAAGGCTATACCTATCATAGGGCAATCGTGGAGTGCCATTTGTGGAGGATCATCTTTGGAGGCGGAGGATCTTCGACTACACTACGTCGAGCCAGTAGTGCGCAATGGAGTTAAGTATGCTATCTTGCCTTCAAGTTTGATTGAAGCTAATTTGAGGGGTTGGGAGCATATACTGGTGGGCTATGTTGTGGGGAGAAAGCCCTTCTTTCCGAAGTTCCAAGAAGTGATGCATAAATTATGGAAATCGGTTGGCGGGTTGAAAATATTTTCGAGGGAGAATGGCCTATTTTTATTCAAATTTCTGGTGGCTAGTGATAGCACTAGAGTACTGCTAGAAGAGGGTCCTTGATACTTTGAGGGCCGGCTTGTGGTCTTGAAGAGGTGGCACAATGATATAAAATATGACCGCTATCCGCTCGATAAAATTCCCATATGGATTATACTACCGGATTTACCGATCGATTGGTGGTCCAAGGAAGGTATTAGTCGTTTGACGAGCTTGATTGGGGTTCCTCTCACGAGAGACTGTCTAACTGTCCAATTGTGTTCGACGGAACTATGCTAGATGTTGTGTCGAGATCAAATTTGGCGACGAATTGCCCAATGCTGTACCGGGCCGAGGTGAAAACGAGGAAGTCCTCTTTACGCAGAAAGTTTTATACAAGTGGAAGCCGACTAGTTGTGCGAAGTGCAGAATTTTCGGGCATGCTACCTCGACTTGTGGTGGCAATGCACAGAAAAATCCGATTAATAGAATTGCTCCTAGTTCCTATCGGGGACCCAGCCAAAAGATGGGTGCTAATGTTGGTGTGAGGGGTTGGAGGCCTGTGGGAGTTGCGTCTGGCAATTTCAGTAAGCTCCATAAAGTTAGTGCTACTCCTGACAGGGGGGCTAACTGTGCTAATCGAGAAGTTGGAGGTTCCAAGGCTCTTGTTAGTGAAGCAGCATCAGTGATCCGGGAGACAGAGGTCGATCATTTGGTCTCGTCCATTGATGCAGGTGGTGGGCACAAGACAAAGCACAGGATGGCTACCAACAAAGTTGGGTTGCAAGTCTCGGGCTCTCGGTTCTCGGTCCTAGGGAATGAGCCTAGTTCCCCTCATGAGGGATCTCTAGGATGCGAGGTGGATGTGGGGACTCTTGCTGAAGTTGAGGGTAAGGAGGCAGGGGACGGCCTCCTCGTGGAGCAGGGTTCTGAGCCTCGTGGGGGGGACGCCTTGAGGGATCCAATTGGGCCAGTTGGTGTTGAAACTTGTTATTCTAGTGCCGACGATGGGCACCCAGAAGAGGGGCATCTTGAGTCGGGCTCACCCCGAGTGACCGGAGTGGTTAATATCGTCAGCAATGCAGAGACATCAGCTACTGCGGTTCAGGTAGAAGAGGTCAGCAGGGGAACCGAGGATGACCATCTGGGGACTAGTACGAAGGAGAGGGTGGGTCCCGGGGATCCAGAGAAGGGGCTTTTCTTAGACTTCAGGAGTGCAGCTATTAAGGAGAAGCCCTTGGATGCTAATCAGATAACCGCTGTTGCAGAGTGCCATGAGCGCCATTTGGAATTGGGGGTTTCGGAGGCTGTGGATGCGGCCTTGGAGCTAGCAGTGGAAAGTATAGTTGACGAGGAGCAGCAGCAGGTCAACGAGGATAACTCGGGAGTCAGCAACGATGTGGAGGTCCATGGGATTTCAAATCCTGCAGTGGCGCCACCCTCGGATGATGGGGTTTCACAAGTTGGAGGCTTAGTGGAGGGGGGACTCGCTCGCCGCAGTCCTAGACTAGCTAATCGAGGGTCAGACTCGATTGAAGTCAGGGTTTCGCTTCAAGCCAAATCTCGAGCCCTTGAATCTGACATGCACAGTCGAATACCACGGCCTAGGATCCCACTCATGCAGGATCTTCGTGATCAATTGTCTAAGCTTGATAGAGAGGATCTAAGCCAACCCCTCAACCTGCTGGAGGACAGAACCATCCTTGATTTAGCTTCGGCTGCTGGCCTCTCCATCAAGGGGAAAGACTCGGGATCGCTCCTAGCATAGTTCCGTGATTTGGAAAGATCGATGGCTTCTAAGCCTTAGGACTTTCGGTTTTTTGTTTTTCTTGCTTGTTGTGCAGCGTAATTTTTGTTAGCCCGTGTTGGAAGTGGGTACACCTCGGGTGTCGGTGCCTCTTAGGTATTCTCTGTACTTTCTTTTTATTTTAATAAACCGGTAGGGGTCTAGGCTGAACCCCCCCCTCATCACTGAGAGGAATTCTCAAAAAAAAAAAAAAAAGTGGAAATATCTGGACCCTCAAGACTAGCATCATACGATATTCATAAAGAAGTGGATAAACAATTACGATAAGAAAGACGAGTGCATGCACTGAATATTTGATCCTCTTGAATACCGAAGAGACGATGACTATTTGAGAGTTGAGAAACCCCCGAAGGGTAGGACAGTTTGACTCGCAATGACGGAGTCGAATGGCCCATAAAGGCTATCAACAAATTTAAAGGCTCGATGCCAAACAGAGAGAAAGAGATCGATGGTTTATATTTTGTCAAGGTCCTACTCGAGTCACGAATGATGATATATCAAAGAAAATTCAAATCTAAAGAAGTATAAGGGATCAAATCGAACCCAGAGATGCGGAAACCGTCAGAGATGATCGCAAAGAATTTTTAAAAATTCCATCAGGATTGAATGGCGCAGCATGGGGCCCAAAACAAGTGACAAGAGGTCGCAAAAGGGCCGACAGAGCAGCAAAGGGCGCGCGCCACGGGTGTCATCGGGGCCGATTGGAGGCGATCAGGCTGCAAGCTAACTGACCAGCCTCGGCTGGTGGTTGCAGTTGGCCACTCGAAGGTAGTGGTTGTGGCTCATGGCTCTGGTCGGGCAATGTTGGCTCAAGGGATAGAGAGAAGGGGAGATAGAGCGAGGGGTGAGGTCGGTGCTTTGATGATGATGTCACTGTTATCGTTGAAGTCTTTGATCATGAGAACAGTAATGGAGATTCGACTTACGCCCAAGGTCTTTCCCTTGGTTGGATTATCAAACCTAGAAAAAAAACTCTCCTTTCATTCAATCAGTATTCTTATGAAAGACAACTACAAGCATATATTGAAACTTCTCTCCCCAAAACCCTAATGGCTATTGAGCTCAGAAATAGGGTTGTTAATGGGCTGGGTTCGGATCGGGCCACTCCATACCCAGGCCCGGCCCAAACTTATGGGTGTATGCCCATACCTGACCCGGGCCCAAATTTAAATTTTCGGACTAGGCCTAAACCTCGTCCGAAAACATTTTTACAAAGCCCGAATCAGACCCATATTAAGCCCGTATTTCTAGCACGGTATATGCATAAATCTTTTTTTCTTTCCTTGATCACACAATAAAAGTAGAAAATAACATTGATTATGATATACATTAAAAGCATATATGTGACATAATGCTCCTAAATTAATCCGAGGGATTGATATTTGTAGCGGGGGTTTTGGGCTTCGGTTTGAGCTTTGGGTCAGGTCAGTGGTTGTCCATACTTGGCCCATAACACAATCTGGTTTGAATGTTTACTAACCCAAAACTAACTAATAAAGGGCTAAAAGATGTGCAATAAATTAAAAGAGCCGAATATGAATTTGACCAACATATAGTGTACTCATCTCCAAGCCAAAGCCCGTCCTCCTCATCCTCGAGCAAACACGTGTCACATCCGGTCAAGCCGAGTCGGTGTCTGCACAACTCTACAGGATTGAAAGAACTCGACCCCGGTGAGTAAGCTCCTCAGTGCTTTTGTAGTACTTGAGCATCTCCATTGAGATCCACGTAGCGTAAGAAGGACGTCCTAACCATCTTACAATATACCGTTCTAAACCTTCACTGCGGTTAGAGACTATATGCTCATGAAGAATTTGATCAATTTTTCTTGGTGGGTTGAAGACTGCGTGGTGGTAGTGTAAGAGGTACAGAGTCAACTGTAGGCTCTTGGTCAATAAATGGGTTATTGGAGATCATTGTTGGACTTTTGTAGGCCACTAGATCTCTGACGTTGAAAGTCGAACTTATGCCATAACCCTCAGGTAAGTCCACAACATATGCATTCAGCCCGATCATTTTCAGAATTTAAAAGGGTCTGTCACTAAGAGCTTCCAGTTTCTTCAAGGTTCCCGATGGAAACCTTTCAGGTCTAAGTCTTAATAATAACATATTCAACCTCATTAAATTCATAATAGAGTTGTTGCTTGTCGACTAACCACTCATAATTTTAATTATTAATTTGAGTTTGCTCATTTATTTCCTCACGCAAAATATGATCATATCATTTGAATGTAGACTCGGGAGTACTATGATCAATATAAGATAGTCTCTTTGTTTGGCCTCTACCCTCTAGTTGCTAACGTATTATTTCATGCATGTCATCCTTATATTGTTCAAATGCATGCAACAATAATCTTTTTGGATTCTAAGAAGTAGGCATTGTTTTTATTAACAAAGACATTAGTACTAGGACGGTCATCATGCAAAGTGTCACTGTCAAGCTCTCATGATCGCCCTAACAAAACGTACCAATCAACGATGTATGATCTCTAGGACTATCTACTGCAACCGACCATAACGAATACGGAGGTTTTTTGAAATGTTACGAAGAAAGAATGCAATCTATTTACATGATTTGATCGGCTAGAAAAGCTATATTGTTGGTCATGGCGATCGTGTGGGTAATCTGGCTTGAGCGGAATAATCGGATCTTCAATGCTACTTCGGCCGGGCAGGAGAAACTACGGCAGTCAGTTACTTTTCTTTTCAGGACTTGGATTATTCCTTGGCGTGACAAGCTAGGGGAGGAGGCCTCTTTGTTTTGTAACAATATTTTGACTTTAGTTTTAATTGATTCTGGTTGGGGTCCGCCAAACCCTCCCTCCCTCAGGAGGGGTTCTCAAAAAAAAAAAAAAAAAAAAAAAAAAAAACTATATTGTCTCTATATAGAATGGCATAAAAAAATAGTATAATTTAATAAGGATCTTTAAAATTCATTGTTTCAAGAAGTCACACAAAAGCAAAAATTTAGAACTTATGGCATAAAGAGGCTGAAAAAAGTTATTTTCACATATTGGCTGAAATAGTACAACGAGTTAATGATATCCTGCTAGTTGAAAAAGATTGAGTGTGAAAGGAAAAGAAAAGGAGGAAATTGTTGACACCTTCATTGATTTATGTCACAACCTCTAAGTAGGGCTGGCAATTTCGGATCCGACACGAAGTTAGCGGGTCTGGGTCAGGGCTAAACGGGTTCGGGTTGTAAACGGGTCGTAAACGATAGACCCGTTTAATAAACGGGTCGGGTCCGGGTTAAGGGTCTGGACACGGTAGACCTGGGAAGACCCGTTTAGTATTCAACGGGTCGGGTCGGGTCTACCCGCAATCTGATACTATAATGTATAATACCAGTGGGTCTTTCGGGCCAGGTCAGGTCGAGTCGAATTGGGTCGGATCGGGCCAACTGAATAGACTCGGGTGGTAAACGGGTCTTATCAGGTCTACCCGTTTATTAGCGGGTCGGGTACAGGTTTAGGATCTAGACACGATTACTTAAACGGGTCGGGTCCGGGTCTACGGTTTTGGACACGACACGACCCATTGCCACCCCTACCACTAAGTAACCAGATATGTGTTCGGTGTTAATTTTTGAATATTTGCCAAGCATTGACAATGACAGGGAATGATGCACGACTATTGTGCCAACTAAGAATGTTGCAACAAAGATCATATATTTCTTGCAAATAATAATTCAAGATAAAATAATAGTGGGTTCACAGGGTTTCTTGAATTAAAATAAGTGAATAAGTAATCTCAGGTACTTAAAAGTGCAGTCCTATATGCAAACAAATTATAGTCTTATCAAGGTGGGATCGTTTGGGAAGATAGAACTTCTACAGGATTAGGGACGACCTTTTTTTAATGCAAAATTTAAATTGCCTAAAAAAGATTTCAAAGGATTTATCAAGGCTCAATAGTTTTATCACAAGGGCGGAGGTTCATGTAATAAAAAATGTTCTAAACAAACCAACAATTATAAATATTAAGATTTGTTTCTAGGTTTAGTAATATACTTGGATGGCAGAACAATTATTCAAGAACATATAATTTGCCTCAATCACAAGTTATAAAGTAGAACGAGAGAACTTGACATTTACATATTAATATTAAAACACTCGGAAGGTTCTAGAAGCAAGTAAGTCAAGCAACAAGCAATGCGTCGGAAGGCCGTCGGAGATGGCGCGCTAAACGGGGCAAACAGAGCATCGGGAGCCTGCCGGTGGTCGACTGGCCGGACTGGCGGGCCATGACAGCTTGCTGGCTTCAGGGTCGTCTCGATACAAACTTAGGCCTAAGGCAAAAATTCTAAATTGGACCTTTTTATTTAAAAAATTTTAAAATAATATTATTACTAAAAAATAGCTAATATGAAAAAACTATTTAAAATTTATTCTTCTAGTTTTTTGAGAAGCAAAATTGCTAATGATGTTTTATATTCAAGCGTTTCCAAAATATTTTTTTCAATCGATAAAATATATGGCTAATCCACTTAATCTTTCAGTCGTGAGCGTCGAGTGATTGTCGTCCAGTCGCCGGTCACCGGTGGCTAAGTTAGGACAGACACAAAGACAAGAGAGAGAGAGAGGACAGCTGTGGGCACGGCGGCGTGGGCCTATGGCTGGCGGCGTCGATGCCTCGGTCGTCACTCGGTATGACAGGCCGATGGCGTTGCTCGGTCGGTGGTCGGTGTCGCCGCGTCAAATGGAGAAGGGAGAAAGAGAGAGAGAGAGAGAGAGAGAGAGAGAGAGAGAGAGAGAGATGTAAGAATGTTTTTTTTGGTAACAAGTTTTATGCGTGGCTGACAGCTGATGTCTTGGAATCCAATGAAAGTTTTGGTAAATGTAATGGACATTTATATTATTGTACGTGGGGCAATGCAATTTTTTAATTTTTTAATTTTGGTGCCATGGGTCATGCAAAACTTTTGTTGTAGTAGTGTTTTGGGCCCAAACCATAACTGAAGGCCCAGTTAATAGGGGCCTTCTTTACAAGTGGGTCCTTAGGCAGTTGCCTCACTATTGGGCCGGCCCTAGTTGCCTTGTGGGCTGATTCGTGGAGGCCTTCTTAGTTGGTTTGTGGGGCCGTCCGTCTTGTCGATCGGTTGGTGGGTCCCTGATGTGGTCGGTCAGCTAGTGGGGCCTGAAAGCTCTACCGGTCAACTGGCCAGGTGGGACCTGCTATTCGGCCAGTCAGCAACACAGGGACAAAGAAAGAAATAAGGGAGGAGAGCAGAGATCGAGAGGGATCGATACAACCCTAGCTTCTCGCTCTAGTTCTTCCTTTCAAGAGAGGACTTTGCAAACACAATTTTTTTATTCATCAATTCTATCTCAAATAAAAGGCCCAGGTGCAATACATAACATTCCATATCCAATATGGACTAACTGGAGGAAAGCGTGACATAACGTGTAGTGATGTCCTCATCAGGGAGTTTACAGGGCAAGGGTTGAAACAATACTTATTCAGCTTTGAAGTAAAGGCAAAAGGATCTAATGGCCTTCTTTGTTAATCAGAAATTTCGAAATTGATTTCATCAAGGACTTCAAAGTGTTTTTGATAAATCACTATCCTTTGACCCTTCTATTTAAGATTTTTGTAGCCTTAATTCCAAAGAGAAGGAGGCAAGAAGCTTCCAAAATGAGAGAATTCAGGCCACTTAGTCTGAATAACTAATGCTAGCAATTCAGAGGATAGACGGAGGGTATTATGGGCGGAACTACAAGCGATTGGTCGGACAACTTTACCGTGGTGTGTGGTAGGAGATTTTAATTGTGTTCTTTCTCCAGATGATAAGGAGGGAGGGAGGCCATTTCGTTGGTCATCCAGTGTCCTTGATTTCCTTCACATGCTAAGGGTTAGCGGACTACGGGAGGTGCATGGTAATGGGAATGGCTTCACGTGGAGCAATAATCGTAAGGGGAAAGAATGCATATGGGAGAGGCTAGATCGGGGTTTTATAAATACACAGTGGACCGTCATGGTGGATGATACTAGTTCGAGGAGGCTTCCCAGGTGCGCGTCTGATCACTCTCCTATTCTTATATCTACTGTGGAAAATACTCGTCCTGCCAAAGTGCCATGGCGGTTTCTTAATTTCTGGTTGAATAGAGGCGATGTTTCGTCAGTGGTTCAGAATACTTGGATTCGGGGTGCTAGTTGTTCTGCGAACTTACCTTTTGTTCGTCGGGCGCTCGCACAATGGAATAAGAATGCAGTGGGAAATATTCATTCCTTGGTCACGAAGTTATGGGGGGAGCTGGATAGGATTGGGGATGGACCATTGAGCAAGAGAGATGAGGAAGGGAGAGATTTTATTTCTACTCAACTTCAGTGGGCATTGGAACAGCAGGAGAATATCTGGGCCCAGAAAGCTCGTATGCGATGGTATCAGTTGGGGGATCGGAACACGGCTTTCTTTCACACTAGCACGAGAGCCCGGAGAGAGGGAACCGGATCAGGGGATTGCAGATTGGGGATCAGTTGTTGGAGGACCCCGAGGGCATCAAGAAGGCATTAGTTCAATTTTTCCAACTCCGATGGCAGCAGTCGGATTTTGTGGATGTGACCATGGTATGTGATATTCCCAAGTGCATAACGGCAGAGTTTAATGCTTATCTCACTCAGATTCCAGACGGTGGAGAAATTCGAAGGGTGGTGTTTGCGGCTCCTGATAACAAGTCCCCTGGGCCTGACGGTTTTAACAGTGAAGTTTATAAAGGTTTTTGGGAAATTATGGGAGAGGATATTATAAGGGATATACAGGACTTTTTTCGATCGGGGATAATGCCGGTGGGATGGAATGACACGAGTGTTGTTCTAATACCAAAAACGTCGAACCCAATGCGTCCGGGGGACCATCGCCCGATCAGTCTTTGTAATCAAAGATACAAGTTCATCTCTAAGATTCTCGCTAATAGGCTCAGGGTGGTGTTGCCGTCGGTAATTCGGGAAGAGCAACATGGGTTTCTTCCAGGCCGGACAGTTCGGTATAACGTTGTTCATGCTCAGGAGGTTCTCACTTCATTACATAGAGCGCCTGCGTCACATGCTGCGATGGCTATAAAGGCTGATTTGGAGAAGGCATACGACAGAATACACTGGGACACTTTACATACCGTAATGGGCAAGATGGGTTTTGACCCGATTTGGCTGTCGTGGATAAATCAATGTGTCTCGACTGTCACAATGCGATTGTTGGTTAATGGCGAAGAGAGTGAAGTATTTCGGCCAAGTTGTGGATTACGACAAGGGGATCCGTTATCACCATATCTATTCCTATTGGTCTCCCAATTGATACATTGGGAACTCGATAAATGCTTGAAGGATGGGGATATTGAAGGATTTACTACTCCTCGGAATCCAAATCCGGTGAGTGTTATAGCTTATGCTGATGATTTTTTGTTTTTCACTAGGGCCACGATGGTTCATGTTTGGGGGTTAAAAGCTTTTTTTACTCGGGTGGAGAAAAGTACGGGCTTATGTGTTAATCCCACAAAATCGAGTATAAAAATATCCAAGAGTATTCCTCCAAAGGAGAGGGCTCGACTGGTTAGAGCTCTTCGGATAGAGGAAAAGCATGGGCCATGGATGCATCTAAGAATACCTCTTGATGGAGTGCGGGTGAAGGCAAAACATTTTCAATTCCTCTTGGCAAATCTGGAGGCAAAATTGTCAGGGTGGAAGTCCAAAACGTTATCTCAAGTGGGAAGACTTGTTTTATTACAATCAGTGTTAGCTGCTATTCCGGTTCATGTAATGATGACTAGTGGGATCCCAAAAGGAGTTTTGCTTAAGATGGATCATGTTTGTCGGGCATTTTTCTGGGGTCACACTTCAGCAGAACGTAGACTCCATCTTGTATCCTGGGAGGTAATTACGAGGGAGAAGATCCGGGAGGGCTTCAGGTACACAGTTTCCTGACAAGACAAATCCAATTGGGAGTTGCGAGCTTAGCATAGCTGTTGAATGCCAATTATGTGGGGGCGGTTTGGGTTCGTACAGAGACGAAATTATCGAGGGAAAACTGGCAGCAATGGCTTGGAAAGAGAGCTTCAGCAAGTTTGAGAGGCACTGTCAGGATGGTTCAAAGGGTGGGTGCAAATTCGACAGGCTTTAGTAAGAAGTATAGACATTTATTAGCTTCTCTTTGAGGGGTGATGCAGGAACCGAAGGAGAATCTAGAGAAGTGGGGCGGAGCGGATATTTGGAGGCTACGTTTGCCGCCTAAGGTGCACCTATTTTTATGGAGGGTTGGATATAGAGCATTATCAACGGCGACGTTATTGCGGCAACGATTACATTTGAATTTTGGAGCTTGCCCATGGTGCCAAACGCCGGATGAAGATATATTGCATGTTTTTTGAGATTGTGCCAAGGCGCATGATTTTTGGGAGGAGGTGCTCCGCGTTATTGGCCTTAATTTCTATAGTTTAAACATGCTGCAGCCGGGGTCTAAGAAGGTGATTCAAAGGAGGGAACCTGTTCCAGGGGAATATCTGGCGGTGTTTATGTGGCTGCTATGGAAGTCTAGATGTAATAAAATTTTTGAAAACAAGGTGGAGCCTATGAGAATTTTGGTTCAACAGGGGTGCTCGTTGATCAGGCAATACTTTCAGCAAATACCAGATCATCCAGGGGAGGGAGCTCACAAGGTCGACACTTTTATGTGGGTTGATGGTGCATTTAAATACCCTACTGAGATAGCAAGTGGAGCTTGGGTGGCTGCATCTTCAGGTGGCCAGATTTGTATGGCGGCTGCACATAGGTGTCGGGTTGGATCTCCTCTTCAGGCAGAGATATGGGCTCTCAAGGGTGCTTTGGAGGATGCGGTTAAGAAGGATTACCGGAATGTTGTTATTCTGACGGATTCATCCAATGCCCGAGACGCCATTGTGTTGGGTCGTGGGAGTAATGCGGAATTAGGGCCACTTGTAAGGGATTGTCAAATGATATGGTACCAGTTAGATACTATGCGGATAAAGTGGGTCCCCAGGACAGGCAATAGCACTGCTCATTGACTCGCCCAGGAAGCAAGGATTCGTGGTAAAGTAGGGTATTGGGAGAAAGATTTTCCCACTGAACTGTCTGGTCTTGTATATGAAGATCTACAGGTCATAATGGAGTGACCCCCATCATATGTACCAAAAAAAAAAAAAACTAATGCTACGTACAATAGTGACTCAGTCAGTTGGGATTGATGTATACTAACTACAAATTGGGCTCGGATTGAGCACCAACCCGACCCAACCCGTCCGAATTTCACCCCTGGAGTCTGGAGATCCAATCATTGAAGAACTCGAGTCTAAATACAATCTCAGATGCTTTTCGTACCGACATCGATCATCTATATTGATGGCAAAATTTTCAGAATAAATTCCAGAAAGTATTTCTATTATCGAAGAAGATGATGGCTTTCCAGGATGTGGTGATCCCAATCGTTGATTTCATTATCACCAAATTATTTTTTGGTACGGTCTGTGCTACTTTTTTTTTTTCAAGGGGGGAGGTCTCAATCGGACCTCCGGGAGGTGCCACATGCCGGCGCAACATTAACCACCATCAGGTAGAGGAACAACAAACACCACTCGACGGCGAAACAAAACCAGACCACTAACTGATTTGACCCAACTAGCCTGCCCACTGACAGAGAGATATCGTCGCCACTCCGGCGAACCAAACTGACCACCGGACCTCCGGCGAGTAAAAGTATACCAACAATCCAAAGGACCAAACAATCGCTCAAACAAGAAAACCTAAAAAGAGGATAAACCAAAATGGATCTTTCGATAGATCCACCACCACCAGTTCCGGCAGATATGATGTGGTGCCCGATGAACTCCGCTCAGCCACGAACCAGTGCCGACGTCTCGAATCACCAGCTCCGCCACCGATTAGCGGAGGGACTAAAAACCAAGGTATATTTC
This sequence comes from Chamaelirium japonicum, assembly GCA_947650365.1. NCBI lineage: Eukaryota > Viridiplantae > Streptophyta > Magnoliopsida > Liliales > Melanthiaceae > Chamaelirium > Chamaelirium japonicum. The sequence goes on from OX393558.1 coordinate 46,374,821, forward strand.
GGCTGGGTCCAAAATCCACCAAATCTAGCTGCAGCCGGCCAGGATGCCGTTGATCCGGGAGTGGAAGCCGTTGATCCGAGCTAGGAAGCCTCCGTGTAATCCGATCTATGAGACCAAAACGTCGGTCTGGATGGGGGATCCCCTATGTACAGGTGAGGGATATGGGTCTGCTCCGACCCACAAGGAGGCACCGAATCGGATCCCCTGGCCTCTCCGGCGCCGGCGCCGACGACCGGAGAGGCCAAGAGAGGGGGAACCCTAACCCTAGCCGTGAGAGAAAGGGGGAAAAGGAAACTATGCTACTTCTTAATCTAAAGCAACATGCTCTCTCTTAAACCGAATGTGGGCATTCATTAACATGTGTATACAAGCCATCGATCCGACTCCACGAGACTGCATCTTGATCCTACCATTAGTATCTACAACAAACACGACCCAACATGAGTTTTTTTTATTATTATATACGTGAAAGATCAGGGACTAAACTCGTCGAGAACTTGTCATCATTTGGTGGTGATACATGTGCAGATTGTGATATGTACATCAATAGCACATGAATCCAACCCGATTATACATAAAACCCGATCCATCTCTATATATTAACAGTTCAGTTGACCAAAAGAAGCTCGAGGATCTATCATTGCGGCTGGGTGTTGTCGGGTTCCAGAGATATCTGTATTACTAGCAGAAGGCAATGGACTATGGGAAGGGCTCAAGATGGTTAAGGAACGGACGAATGGTTGAAGTATTTGGATAGAAGATGACAACGAGCATATCATCAAGAGCTTGATTGTAGGAAGAGACGATAACCCGATGCTGGGGGAGTTTGGGAGATGGGTGAGAACCCTCCTAGCGAGGGTTACTCATATCAATAGAGAAGGTAACAGGGCAGCAGACTGGCTCGCCAAGCTTGGTGCGAACTTAAGAGTCTAGCCAGCAGTGGAGAGGAAGCTATGCTACTGCTTTGAAGAAAATTGTGTCCGAGGACATGTGTGCCAGATCTGCTAGTAGAAATATGTAACTTAGTTTGGGCAATCCTATGTGCCTATCAGTCAAATAACACAGACAGAGCCAAATAGGCCCCCGAAATATCCGATATATCGAGGCCTGGAGCCAATCAATCGACATGCATAGTTTGAATGTTTCGATTATAATTGAACTCTTTTTTCAATCCTTTTTAGATTAGGATTAGGCTTTTGTAGAGCATGTTATAGGCTTCATTATGATGAATTATGTAATCTTCTATCAATAATATCAATGAAATATTAAAGAGTTTCTCTTTATCCTTTTGTTGGATTATAGGAACCCCCCAATGAAATACTAGGTTTCCGTCGAAGAAGGCGGTGGTGCTCTTCTTCTCTCTCACCCTTCCGGCTATGTTAAGTGTCTTCTAGTCATGTTATCTTCAGCTTCCGCTTCGTCAGTTCGGTCTGGTTCTAATTCGGCTTGCTTGATTCAGATCAGTTTGGCCAAATTAGACTCGAACAAGGTCAGTTCGGTCTGGTTCTTATTTTTTCTAAATTTTTAATATTTTTGGTAAAATCAGTCGAACCGGCCAAACTCGAGCTCGATACAGAAGAACATGTTCATTTTTTGCCCGGTCCTGACATGAACACGAACCCAAATTCTCAAGCCTAGCGATATTATGATTGATTATGACCACAACCGCATAGAGATCGCTAGCTAGATTTTGATTAGTTCCCTTTTTCTTACTTAAAAATTTAAGAATAAGAATAGCTTATGTTTAGAAGATCTATCTATACACTGTTTTGTTGTTGTGACTGAATTCTTGAATAGATTATTTGTTAAGCTTGGTGATGCTTCCATAAATGGATTATATAAACTAGCAAAGGATGGTTGGCAATATATTTATTTGTGGATGATTCCATGTTTTTTTTTTCAAAGAAGCATACAAGAAGAACCATATATTTTTTCATATTCTGCTTTTATAGAATTTTGGCTTAAAATTTACAAGAAATTTTTAGAATCATAGTACAATATGAATTCACATGATCCTAGCTGTAGGACGTAGAGGGCGCATGAATAAGTATTGTTAGGGAAGTCCACCGGTTAGTTCCACATCGGTAAAGCTGCAACTTGGGCGGGACAACGTGAGCCCAACCCGAATTTCGTGGGCTTGGATTGGGATTTACTTGTATGGGTTGGGCTTGAGTTGGAAAATCCCTATCCGACCTCAATTTGAGTTGGGCTTGGGCAAAGGCTTTGGGCAACCATACCCAACCTGAAACTTGACCATTTAGTAAATAAATATTTAATATAATATAATGTTGAATAGGTCCAATCGGAATCCATCTATTGGATCATCCATTGAATACACATTGAGGTTGCAATGTAGTGGAATTTCCATGGGTATGTATCCCTTTTCTAATCGCCACCGTTGGATGGTCATTTGTCCATCCAACAATGGACCATCACCCATATAAGAATGCAAATAGTTGCTTTATGTGTTGTACTATCGCAAAGGAACTATTATATGTTGATTTTCTCTCCTCTACCTTGTTGAAACCAGCAAACCTGCCCTACACAACCCGATCAACCCAGTGGACTGGACTTGGGCTAAGGAAGTTCAACCCACCCAAGCCCAACCCGACTCAGGCTCGGTTGGTCTAGGTAGAGGATTCAACCTATTGGGTTGGGCCAGGGTTAACCCGCCTGAGTTGCAGCCCTACACATCGGTAAAGGGGGCACCTAACGCCCGCTTTATATGCCCCTCTGTGGACCTCTCCTTATGACCCTGGTTTTGGAGTGAGGGTATCTAACACGGTATTAGATCCAAGTTCACCATCTCAATGCACTATCTCTTTTGAATACAAGAGTCGACCCTACACTCTTCTGCAGAAGCTGAAGGGCTACAAACTATCGGGCTACTCCCCTATTGGTTTCCTTGTAACAATCTAAATATAGCATATCTATGGTGGATTGGTTAAATAACTCTCGTGTCTCAGCCTCTTTTTTTTTTCTTTTTTTTTTTTGAGATCGGTGGTTGTCCCGAAACCTTTCGGGCAATGGCCCACTTCAGGCTCGGACTAATCCTTCCGGGAGTGAAGCCCGACCCACTCGGCAATTCCCACTTCACTCCTGGGTAAATCGAGGGGAGGAAGAGTTGAACCCACAACCTCATCATCAAAGCATCAGTTGCTTTGCCAACTCAGCCTCTTGGTTATATAACTATAGGAGAAATGCTATTCAGCCTGAAGGTTTTTCTCGATTCTGCTAACGTAGCAGCGTACGAGTGGTGGTGCTAGAGATTAAATGTCTCTAGTGAGATTCAACCACCACTCGTATGCTGCCACGTCAATCGGGCCGAGCGAAATTGGGAAAACCTTCGGGTTGAGAAGCATTTCTCATAACTATAGTTGTCAGGAATTACTAGAACTGGTGTTGCTTAGATTACCTCACTCATGCCCTTCATCGATCGTAGGACTTCACATACTCGAGAACTAGTAGGATTTCCTATCTTTACAGGTTCTATTATAGTAATACCAGTAGTTAAACTCAACATGAAGCAAGGAGGGGACAGAGCTGGGGTTTTTGGGAGAGAATATCATAATGCATTACATGGGGGCAAAGCCCAAGTATATACAAGAGAGGCATATATCAATGTGAGTCTCAAACATGGAGACACTATACAGCAACCCCAGCCATATTTACATTTTTTGACACCCCCCCCTCAAACTCATGTCGGAACATACACCGAGATTTTGCTAATAAAGTGTCGGAAGCGGATGATAGTGAGAGGCTTCGTGAGGAAGTCGATAATCGGTTTCTCTGAAGGGATGAACGGTAAGGAAATGGTGTGAGCGAGAAGACGTAATGACAGTTGACCTCTATGTGCTTCGTTCGCTCATGAAAAACTGGGTTGCTGACAGTCTGAATAGCACTCTGTTTGTCACAGAAAAGAGATGTAACTCTAGAGATCTCAAACCCAAGTTGAGTAAAAGGTGGCGAAGCCAGACAATCTCTGAAGTAGTAGAGGTCATGACACGGTATTCGACCTCCGTGCTGAAACGAGCAATGGACTCCTCTTTCTTGTTACACCAAGAAATGATAAGGGTGTTACCAATCAACACGAAATAGCCAGTAGTAGAGTGACGGGTGGGTGGCAACATCTCCTGCCCAGTTTGAATTAGAATAGGCACGCAACACTAGAGCAGAGGTTGAAGGTAGAAGCATCGAACGAGTGATGGTGCCTCGGAAATAGTGGAATATCCGTAGTACGGCTGCGTAGTGAACAGAGGCAGAGTCTGAACAAACTGATTGACAATGTCAACAGTATGGGCAATGTCCGTCCTAGTCATGGTGAGGCATCCCAACCAGTCGTCGGAATTTGGAGATGTCACGGAGAGGCTCACCGTCGATAGGAAGAAGCTTCAAATTGAGCTTCATCGGTGTGTCAACTGTGCGAGAGGCAATGAAGAAAAGCATTTGGTGAATGGGCTACCCTCGAAAGGCGGCTACGACCAAGAGGTGTGCACAATGGTCATATGAGCAATTGGAGCAAAGATCTACTCGAAGTCAATCCCATAATCCTGAGATAAATCTTGAGCAACAAGATGGGCATTGTGTCACTCAATGGACCCGTCAAGTCAAATCTTGACCTTGAAGATCCATTTCCAATTGACATGCACCATGCCTGATGGATAGAGAAACGGGTTCTAAGTCCGAGTATGGTGATAGGCCTTAGGCTTATCGGTCATATCCTACTATCACTCTGGGTGCAAAACTGCCTCACAGTACGAATGGGACTCCCAGTGGGTGTGGAGAACTTTAAGGAAGGCCTGGTATGAAGGAGAGTAGAAGGCTACGACGGAGTAGACAGAACTGTCTGGAGAGTCGGAGGTAAATACAGAGTAACCAAACCTATCAAGCGAGTAATCGTATATGTCAGGGGGTGTGGCGGTCGTGCGCATGATAGCACCGAACGGAGCTTGGATCCACATACGGGGAGGGGGAGCAGCTGCAGGTGGGGAGTACCGAGGGAGTCAGCCTTAGTAAGAGTGAGGAGAGGAGGATGGACCGTGAGGCAATGAGAATAGACACGACTGATGGGCATTAGGCATGAAGGTAGGGTTAGTGGTGGGGGGCATTGAAGTGAGGCCAGGGGTCTGAACGGTGGCAAAGAGGTCAGAGGCACAAGGGTAGGGACAAGGGAAGGTGTGGGAGTATGACATGGAGGCAGTAAGGAGAGGGAAAGTAGTAGGGAAGGTGGAGAAGGTGACAAAGCCGATGAAGGGAGATCTCATGACTCTGTAGAGAAGTATGAGGCATCCTCAACAAAGAAGACATGGATCCGACAAGCCAAGAGATCATAGAAACGATAACCCTTGTGCTCCTTACTGAGCCTGAAGTGAACGCCTAACAGAACTGGTAGAAAGTTTAGTGCATTCATGGGGACCCACTCAAGTTAGGAATAGTACTTTATCGGCCTACCGGCTAAAGTTTAGAAGTTAGGATTTGCTAGGACTGCAAAACCTCAGCTCCAATTAGACTAAGATTCTCGCCATCGCATGACTACATCCATATCTAATTTAGCATGAGTAAAACCACTATCAAGCCATGGCTACACTATCTGATAATTGAAAATTACGCAAATGTGTTTCCTACTTATTTCACATAGACCCTTCATAGTCTACTATTGACAAGTAGTGCCCGGGAGAAGCAATTTTCCTCCCCGAAGCACAAATGGACATGTCCTTATTCCTCATCAATATCACTCCATCGTCTATCCTCTCCGGCCTATCTCCACATTAACGTCTCTACTCCACTCCACTAGATTATAGCATGCTCCACACTTTGAGGTGCCATGGTTTTGAACTTCGATTTCAAGCCTGGTTTTGGTCCTAGTCGAAACCAAAAGTTTGACCGAAATTTTGATAGTTCGATCGAATTGGTGAAAAAAAATTAAAATGAACAAAAACGAGTATTTTGCTGGAAAAATCTTGTCTAGTAAACCCTAGCCTCTTACACTATAGCTCAGAGTCTCATTGAAATGGTTGGGTGGGGTCTGATGTTATGGTGCAGGAGTGAGAGCAACTTGGGGTATGCTTCATGAACTTTACAAGCGCAAGAGGCACAGGGACTTGCAATGCACCTTGCAGTGCAAAGACTAGGCCTTCTTCCGTTCTATCATGGTCTATAAGGTCACCTGCGCCCAGATAAAGGTGAGACCTATGTTTTTTCTTCTATTTTTGTGTGCGGTCTATATTCGATTAATCACTATAATTAATTATAACTCTACTCCTTCCTTGAAATTTAAGGTCAGCTTGCTCTATTGCAGCAATTTAAGAACTATATCTTTCTGTACCATGCCAATGACTGCTCGTCCGCTTCACCCTAAATCACGACGGGTTTCGCCGTACGGTGTAACACCATGTCGGGAAGCGCATCTCCACCTCCAAAGACCCCACCACGGCTTAAAGAAACTCATCATCATCATCATCTCTCTCTCTCTCTCTCTCTCTCTCTCTCTCTCTCTCTCTCTCTCTCTCTCTCTCTCTCATCTAGTGTGCGTGTCACCTACCTATAACCGTGAAAAGAGATAGAGGAGAGAGGCACTCTCTCTCTCTCTCTCTTTTTAAGTCTTTTTAAATTTAAATCTTTTATGGTTGCCTTTGCACATATTTACATAAATTGCTTTTAGAAACCATAACAATTACCAAAATATTAAACTTGCATGGACTATGATAACCAAGATGAAATATCAATAAACTGGAGGAAAAAAAACTTGATAATCATCATATATTTATATATATTAACATTGTTTTGTTTAATATCATCGTCTTTAACTCGTTGTATTATTTAATAGTTGTCTATGTCTTACTCTTTCCCTCAATAGTCAGTACCTCTCTAGTTCCCTCCATCTTTTCACTTTATTTATTAGTTATCTCTCTACAACATGACGTCTATGTTGATGGGCATGTCTGTTATCAAGTAACATCTTCATCTATATTCTTCTAAAAAAGATGGAACTTATACTAGTGTATGCCATTACTCGTAATATAATATTATTTCGTATCCCATTCCAAATAATACGGCTCATCCCATACAAATGAACTCAACTCGAAACGTCCCACCTACACCACGTAGCGGTGTTCCGTTCTTCAATAGGAATTACGGATACATATTTATCTCACAACTCAGATGCTGGTAAGAACACCAACGAAAAATATGCATGTCAATACAACTATGTCGGCGACAACAATGGTGGCGGAGGCAACAATGTCGACGAGGTCAGTGGTGCCTGAGACAACTACGTCAGCGAAGGCGATGAGGATGACGACATTGGTCGAAATCCGAGCGAATCCAAAGGTAAAATTCGGCGACTCCGGTGGACCAACGAATCCAGTAAGATTTGGGGGCAAGATCCGACGAGGTCTAGCGGCAGTATCCGGCATTTTGAGGAAATCCAATGAGGTTCGATGGTGAAATTTCACAAATTCCAGCAAGGTCCGATGGTGAAATTTGATAAAATCCGGAACTTCGGCAGGATTCAGCGAAATTCAGTGGTAAGATCCAGCAATTTTAGTTAGATCTGATGATTCTGGCGAGATTCGACAAAATCCGGTAATTTCAGTCAGATCCAGAAAAATTCGGTGAAGTTTGGACAATTTTAGTCGAATTATGGTTGAAACTGTTAGTGGATACTTCCGGTACTCAACCCAACGCCAATGCGTGGCACGAGAAATAAGCCACAATGAGCAGCGTAGAGGACCCACACTCCGGCTACTCGGTTAGCTAGGGTAGGTCACAGGTCCCATACCTCGACTACCCGGTTAGCCCAAGTCTATAGGTTGCGAATTCCATACCCCAACCGGCCAGCTCGCTCGGGTAGTTGACGTGCCCTCCTGAGTACATCACAGATCCCACACCCTGGCTACACGAGTAGGTCGCAGGCATGTGCCCCGACTACCCGGCTCGCCCAACTAGGTCGTGGGTTCCTTACCCCGACCACTCGGGTCAGCACGAGAACTTTGCGGGTCTAGCACCCCAACTACCCGGTTGGCTTTAGTACGTCGCATGTTCCTCACCCCGACCACTCGGGTCAGCCAGGGTATGTCACTGGCCCCACACCCCAGCTGACTTGCTTGCTCGAGTACATCGCGGGTCCCATATCCCAACTGTTCGGCTAGCACGAGTAGGCTGCGGGTCCCGCAACCCAACTACTTGGTTAGCGCAAGTACGTCGCGAGTCCCACACCCCGACTGCCCAGCTAGCCCTAATAGGCCGCGACTCCCGCGATCCGACTACTCGGTTAGCCCGAGTACGTTTCGGGTCCCACACCCTAATTGCCTAGTTCGCCCGAGTAGGCCGCGGGTCCCACAACCCAACTACTCGGTTAGCCCGAGTACGTTTCGGGTCCCACACCCTGATTGCTCAGCTAGCCCAAGTAGGTCGCGGGTCCCACAACTCAACTACTTGGTTAGCCCGAGTACGTTACAGGTCCCGCACACTGACTACTCGGCTAGCTCGAATAAGCCAGGTTGTAACATCCACCCCAAACATGCAAGATATTATCCGTTTTGCTTGTGCCCGCACGAGAACCTATCATGAGGTTACCCATCCTAGTACTACTCTCGCCCGAGCACGCTTAATTACGAAGTTCTTCCAAAATCTGTAGCGGTGCATGGTTTTAAAAATCATATTTTATGCTTGAAAGGGGAAATTATATAAGTAGCTCAAGATCTCCTTCTCTCAAGGCTATGCAGGGCTAACTCATAGCCTTGGACACCTCACCTCATCTATCTTGGCATCACAGCCTCAGGAGTCTTGGTTGTTGGTTATTGGATCTTGGTCATAACAACCTGTGACCCGGCTACTTGGTTAGCCCGAGTACATCTCGGACTCTCGGGTCCCACACCCCGACTGCCTAGCTAGCCCAAGGAGGCCACGGGTCGCAGCATGAGCTACGTTTGCCTAAGGGTTGCACTGGTTCCCAGCATCCTTTGGGGAAAGTTTGAACATTTTATCTTATTCTGGGACGCAGGAACTCCCTCCGCAGTCAAACCTTCCCCTATACCTTGGGGACTACGAGGTAGATTGGCCAGGCAAGGACCTGCCATTCCAACTAGTCCCCCCTTACTCTGTACGATCAAGAGAGTCACGACAAAGAGCTACCATACCACCTATGACCCTTGGACCTTATAAAAGCACACCCTTTCACAAAGGGCCAGGTATGCCACACGTAGTATGCAATAGGAAAATAACAACACCATCACCCACGCTTTACCTTCCCTAATGTGCCTCATCTGACTTGAGAGTCAAAGGGACCTTAGCTCAAAGAGAGCCTCGGTCCTCTTGCAAGTTTCCAAGGAGGGGACGCAACGTACGGCATCAACCAACTCGAGGGTATGGAGAGGCCAGAAATACCTCCAATAGAAACCACATTATAGTCTCAAGCTTCTGAAACCAATCCACAAGTTTCACAAAATATATGCATGCTTTCGGTCGAAATCATTGAAATGACCCTAAAATGGATAAATTCGACCGAAATCAGCACCGAAATAGGGGAAGCATGTGACTTTGAGGGATCCCGCTACATTTAGTCGAGATCTTATTAAAAATGATGAAATGATATGGTTTTGGTGCCCGCCCCTCCCCCCCCAAATCCACTATTTTGTCCTGAAATTTTGGTAGGACCCTACAATTTCGGTCGAAATTCATGAAACTTACTTGAAACCAAGAAACTTCACTGAAATCAAGCTGGTTCAGGGTTTCGGACCTCCTTTCATTTCGAATTCGGTCAAAACCAAAATATTTTAGCAAAATTTAAATTGTTCGACCAAAATTTTAAACCATGTGGGGTATACATGCATTGTTCTTCTTCTACCCAATAAGTATACTAAGTTGTCTGTTAGGTCAGCGAAGTGCGTTCTCTTGGGAATTAGCTCTAAGTACAAAAGGTATCGATGTTATGACCCCTTAGCTCGTCGTCTACGCATCGCACGTCATATTTCCTTCATCGAGAATGTCCCCTACTACTCTATGAAGTATCAGGATCTCACCTTTCTTGAGACTCCTCTTGCTCCCTTAGAGTCTCTACTTCCTGCGTCCCTACCACTACTGTGGGGGGTTTTTTTTCTGGTTGAAGCGGTTCGAACGAAAGGTACAATCTAACAATCCAAAAAACAAATGGATCGGACCAAGTTTATGTGGAAAAACTCCTTCTCAATGTCGAAGGAGGAAAACCCACGGGGTGGGGCGAAAAATACACTAACAAGTCAAATAGATTACAAGCTCTCACCCTGACCCACTTACACCCAGAGAGGACCAGCCTCTCAAATGCCGACCTCTTAAGTCTCACTCTCTCTCTTTGGCTTCAAAAACTCTGGATTGCAATGGCTAACACCTCCCCTTCCAGAATTCGGATCCTCTGTTGTAAGGGGGTAGCCCTCTTTTTATAGTGCATCAAGATGACAGTTGGGATGCTCTTAGTGGGACATGATTGATGACGTGCTCCCGTGATCTATGTAACCACCTCGTGAATGGGCAACGTGTTGTCTGGCAGGCACTTGGCAGTTATGGTTGGGGGTGCTTCTCGCCTTACTGGTCGGTCGGGAATCTCGGGATATGGGTTGTCCTCTCATGATCATCGCCCGATCGAGATTCTCGGGAATAACTATCGTGCGATCTTGGTGCGTGATCTTCATGCCAACTCTTCGTGTGAATATCGAAGCTACCATGGGGAGAAAAAGTCGGGGTTCTCCTCTGGTCTATTTGTACCTTAGTCGGCCCACAGCGGTCGACAATTGGCAGGTCAACAGTTGGCAGACAATCTGTTAGTCGGAAGTTGACGGGTCACCAGTCTGCGGGTCGCCATTTTGCGGGTCGACAATCTGTTGGTCGGCAGTCGACGAGTCACCACACTACAAGAAATAGGGTCTTTACCGACGGACATTATTATCACCGTCGGTAATAATACACTTTTTACCGACGGTGACAATAATATCCGTCGGTATTATAACTTCAATTTTTTTAATTTTCTGTGCATATTTATACCGACGGTATACATATTTACCGTCGGTAATATACTTTATACCGACGGTAACATATAAACCGTCGGCCAAATGTCATGGTCGTGATATTGTACCGACGGACATTGTAGTTTCGTCGGTATAAACAATGTTACCGACAGCCATAATATCTCCGTCGGCCATATACCGACGGTAATAAAATTTCCGTCGGTAATATTGTCCCGACGAAACTCAGTGTAAAAACCGAGCCTCTGGAAAAAAATAGAAGGGAGAGTTTCGTCGTACTATTTACCGACGGACTTAAAAGTTCCGTCGGTATAACTAATTAGACCGACGGAAATTATATTTCCGTCGGCACTGTACCGACGGTAATTAATTTTCCGTCGGTAAAATGTTCCGACGGTTCTCAGGGTGCCAAACCGAGCCTCTGGAAAAAATTGAGCCTGAAGTTTGGTCGGGATTATACCGACGGAAATTATATTTCCGTCGGCACTGTACCGACGGTAATTAAGTTTCCGTCGGTAAAATGTTCCGACGGTTCTCAGGGTGCCAAACCGAGCCTCTGGAAAAAATTGAGCCTGAAGTTTGGTCGGGATTATACCGACGGAAATTATATTTCCGTCGGCACTGTACCGACGGTAATTAAGTTTCCGTCGGTAAAATGTTCCGACGGTTCTCAGGGTGCGAAACCGAGCCTCTGGAAAAAATTGAACTTGTTATTTGGTCGTGGAGTTTTACCGACGGATTGTGATGTACCGTCGGTACAAAACATAGTTTTACCGACGGAGGATAAAATGTCCGTCGGCAAAAACCCTGTTATATAACCAAACAGTCGAGGTCTTCTTTGATTCTTCTGTTTCGATCTCTCCGGCCGGCGCGCGCCCCTCTCTCAATCTCTCTCTCTCTCTCACCGACCCGACACCCCGGCGACCCCGTCCCCCTCCGGCAGCCCCGAGATCCCCTCCGGCCACCCATCCCCCTCCCGGCCACCCATCCCCCTCCCGACCTCCGCCCCTCCCCGGCCTCCCGGCCCTCTCTCTCTCTCCCCCGGCCTCCTCCCCCCCTCCCCGGCCTCCCTAGCCTTCCCTCTCTCTCTCTCTCTCTCTCTCTCTCTCTCTCTCTCTACTTCCTCCCCTCACCTGTCTCTCTCTCTCTCGATCCCTTGCACCTCCGGCCGGCCACCCATCACCTCCCTTGCACCTCCGGCCACCCCTCCGCTTTCTCGCGCCACCGACTGCGACACCAGTGCTCCTCCTCCTTCTCGAGGCCTGCCGACCATCGCTGGTAAACTCCTCCTCCTCCTCCCTTTCCCCCTTCGGTTAATTTGAATCGGGTAAACCTTCAGCCACCAATTGTATGCTGCCAAGTTAATCATGCTGGCGGAATAGGAAAAACCTTAAGGCTGAATAGCATTTCTCTAATTCTTATGGCTCCATTTGTTAAGGGCTAAATATTTTGATAAGTACTTTCTCAAGTATTTTAGAATTATGTAATAAATGTTTCATTTGGCTTGAAGTACGTATCTACCATGGTGGTAAATATTAGGGATTTTTTTGTTCAAAATATTATTAATTTTTTAATTGAATAGTGGTTTATCAGAAGTATTTAACACACTAGTGCTCTAACAGCCATGTGACAGATTAATTAGTGCCGTAAAGTGGTGTCACGTTATTCGCCGAGTCGACTCGAAACTCGGCCGAGTCGACTCGACTCGGCTGAGTTTCGATCCGACTCGGTCCAAAACTCGAGTTTCGATCTGACTCGGTTGAGTTTCGATCCGACTCGAGTTTGTCGGGTTTTAGCCGAGTTGTCGTGTGTACTCGACTCATTAAGGTTTCGAGTCGAGTCGAGTTTTCGTGTTTTAAAACATTGAATTTTATCCTATCAAAACTGAATTGAATGGGGGAATGGGGGGCAAAATGTAGTTTTTAGACTAGGGTGAGCGTCGGTTTTGTCGGTCGGTTTCGGTGTGGGTTTTGTCGGTTATATTTTTTTCGGTTTACGAAAAATCAAAACCGAAATCGAAACCGAAACCGAAACCGAAATAGTCGGTTTTTGTCGGTTCGGTGTGATATGAGGTATGCTAAAGCCATAAATCTACTCGAGCGACAGAGAGAACCGTCAGACCCCAAGTGTTTACTTGATGAGGCTCCCTGACTTGTTGACTTACTGTCGCATAACTTTGGTGCTATGCCTAGCATTCGAACTATCAACAGTTCAAATGCTGGCCAGCAACCCTAGGTTTACTATGTGACTAGTCTACTCATCATAATACACTCATCCATTAGGGATGTGGATGGCCTGTAGAAGTTTTGGTTCGGTGTTCCATACCCGGGAACCGAAACCGAAATTGTGCGGAGTCTTATAACATTGTTTGAAATTATATGTCAGGTGTTGTATAGCCAGATAGACGAAGATGTCTTCGATCGATAAGAGTTGGATGCGTAATTCGAATCGCATGAGCCAAGAGTACAGAGAAGGAGTCAGGAAATTTCTGGATTTTGCATTTGAGCGTCTTGCACCGCTTGATGGAAAAATTGTGTGTCCCTGTATAGACTGCGGAAGGGTGATTAGGAAGGTTCGAGAGGAATGTGAGGTTGATCTGGTAATGCGTGGCATTGACGTTACCTATACCCGTTGGTTCTCGCACGGTGAGGAGCTAGATGCAGTCCCCATGGCAGCTCACGGTGAAACTTCAAACACAGTGATCGCTGATGATAATATTAATACAGACGATGACGATGACATGCAGGGTATGATACATGATTTGCAAGGTGGAATAGGCACGGAAACACCGTCAGGTGATCAGCCCAATATCGAAGCGGACAAGTTCTACAGATTGCTTAAAGATGCCGAACAACCTCTATACCCGGGGTGTGAGAAGTTTTCAAAACTCTCTTTCACTGTAAAGCTTCTTCATTTGAAGTGCCTCAATGGTTGGAGTAATAAGTCATTTAATATGTTGGTAGAGTTGCTGAAAGAGGCTTTTCCTATGGGTGAGACAGTACCGAAATCATTCTACGAGGCGAAGAAGACAATTAAAGATCTCGGTCTGGGTTATGAGAAAATTGATGCATGCGTGAACGATTGTATGTTGTACCGGAAAGAGTACGAACATGCGCGGTCATGCCACATATGCGGAGCAACGAGATATAAAGAGACGGATGCCGAGTCTAGTACCAGTCGAAGGAAGAAAAATGTATCTGCAAAGGTTCTCCTATACTTCCCGCTCAGGGACAGGCTTCAGAGGTTGTTTATGTCATCGAAGACTGCTGAGCACATGAGGTGGCATGCACGAGAACGTACAGATGACGGGATTATGAGACATCCGGCCGACTCTCTGACGTGGAAAGATTTTGATCATACATATCCTGAATTCGCATGTGAAGTTCGCAACGTCAGGTTAGGGCTTGCTAGCGATGGCTTCAATCCCTTTGGGAATATGAGTGTGTCGTACAGCATTTGGCCAGTTGTCCTAGTTCCATACAATTTGCCTCCCTGGATGTGCTTAAAAAAGCCATACACAATGCTCTCCTTGCTCATTCCCGGACCCAGGTCGCCTGGTAATGATATTGACGTTTACTTGCAGCCGTTGATTGAGGAGTTGAACGAGTTATGGGAAGTTGGGGCCGATACGTATGATGCCTCGTTGCGCCAGAATTTTCGGATGCATGCGGCACTTCTATGGACCATCAACGATTTTCCTGCATATGCCAACTTATCCGGGTGGAGTACTAAAGGAAAATTGGCGTGCCCTACATGCAATAAGGAGACAGATTCATTACGATTGAAGAACGGAGGCAAGTTCTGTTATATGGGCCATCGAAGATTCCTTGTTGACGGCCATAAGTGGAGGCAGAACAAAAGAGCTTTCAACGGCAAGAAGGAACTTGCAAAGGCCCCGGAGCAGCTTTCGGGGGTAGAAGTCTTGTGCGAATTGGATCAGCTTGATGCCGTGGCACTTGGAAAAGGTAAAAAGAAGAGAACGCATGAAGATTCAACGCGTGAGCATAACTGGAAGAAGAAGAGTATTTTCTTTAAACTACCGTACTGGAGCAGCCTACTCTTGCGGCATAACTTGGATGTCATGCATATTGAGAAAAATGTGTGTGACAACATTATAGGAACACTGCTGAATCTCGACGGTAAGACGAAGGATAATCTTAAATCTCGTCTCGATCTTAAGGAGTTGGGCATCCGAAAATCACTTCATCCCCAAGAGATTGGGGATAAGTATGTGTTGCCAGTTGCATGCTACACCATGAGCTCACAGCAAAAGGCAGCCTTATGTGCATTCCTACGGTCTGTGAAAACGCCAGACGGTTATTCTTCGAATATCGCACGATGCGTGCAAGAGAACGGCCGGAAGTTGTCTGGATTAAAGAGCCACGATTGTCATGTTCTTATGCAGCGATTGTTATCTCTTGCTATACGTGGGAATTTAACCGAAGAGGTGTCCGGTCCGTTAATTGAGCTCAGCACTTTTTTCAGACAGTTGTGCTCGAAGGTACTTAGAGTGGACCAACTTGAACAGATGGAGAGGGATATTGCGCTCACATTGTGCAAGTTAGAGATGATATTTCCACCTTCATTCTTTGATGTCATGGTGCATTTGACCGTTCACTTGGCAAATGAGGCCAAACTCGGCGGCCCAGTTCATTACCGGTGGATGTATTTTATCGAGAGGTAATCGTCTCGTCTCATTCGCACAATGTATTTGATCGTTCTTGATATATTCATACAAATATTTTTTTCTCAAATTAGGTACTTGCGAACATTGAAATCATATGTTCGTAATAAAAGTCGTCCGGAGGGATCAATTGCTGAAGGATACCTAGCAGAAGAATGTCTAACATTCTGCTCAAGATACCTACATGGTATAGACACGCGATTCAATCAACTTGAGCGGAACTATGACGGTGGTCCAATAGACTTCGATGGGGGTCTGTCTATATTTGCCGAAATGGGTAGACCTGTAGGAGGAGGCAAAACCCGTCGATTGTCTGTAGATGAGATTCAACAGGCACATATGTATGTGTTGCGCCAATGTGATGAAGTGTGGCCATTCATTGAGTAAGCATTTTACGATCATTTACTCATTCTTTCAGTCCATTCATTAAGTATATGTGCTAATTATAATCTAATTCATAACCGGTAAAACAGGAAGCATAAAGCCATCATTAATAATCGGGGTATTCGAAATGCTCCCCAAATTCATGATCGTGAATTCCCATCGTGGTTCGAGAAACACGTAAGTATTCACATCATTACTGAATTTCATTGACATCCATTACCGAACAATAATTATGTGTTCATATCATGAATGTCGTGTGGTTATTATAGGCACAGGAGCTGCACGACAACCACGATCCGCTGATGAATGAGGATCTCTGGCGCTTATCTTGTAGTCCTTTGCAAGACGCAATATCGTACGATGGTTATATCGTGAACGGTTATAGATTTCGGACGAAAGATAGTGAAAAATCACGAAGAACCCAAAATAGTGGGGTTGTCGTCAACGGTGAGCAAGAAGAATTAGAAAATATCGACTTCTACGGCGTCCTCAACGAGATTCTCGAGATTAAATTCCTTGGCCAAAATCGGATCGTATTATTCAAATGCGATTGGTATGATGTTAATAATCGCGGGACTGGTTATAATGTCGACAAATACGGTTTTATCAGCATCAACACTGCCAAGAGATTGAATACCCAATATGAAGATCCATTCATTCTTGCCTCTCAAGCGCAACAGATATTTTATGCACCGGATAATACCTCTCCAGGTTGGCAAATTGTAGTCAGGTCACCACCCAGAGATTTTTACGACATGGGAGACAAGGATGCGGGGGTCGTCGATGATGATTTCGATGCATACCAGAATGATGAGATAATCATTGTCGACGCAGTGCACGACGAAAATGAAGATGTCGACAATATAAACTGGACAGCGAATGCAGATCAAATAATAGAAGAGGGAAGCGATGAGAGTGACAGAGATGAGACAGAAAATGACTAGACCGTATGTAAATCAAATTGTTTCATATTTAAATCATACTGTTTCACCGATTCATATGTAAATCATACCGTTTCATATGTAAATCATACCGTTTCACCGATTTACGATCCGACCGATTCACCGATTTAGAGTCTAAGAGTTGGAAAATCATAAGTTAGCGTGTTTCGAATATAAAATAGGTTTCGATTCGATCGGATCGTCATCGGATCGGCATCCGATAATTCGAAGTTGGAATTATTCCGTATTTCGGACTTGCGAGCGGGTTCTAATTGGATATTTGACCAATTTACGCTCCGATTCACCGATTTAGAGTCTAAGTGTTGGAAAATCATAAGTTAGCATGTTTCGGATATGAAATAGGTTTGGATTCGATCCGATCGTCATCGGATCGGCATCCGATAATTCGAAGTTGGATTTATTCCGTATTTCGGACTTGCGAGCGGGTTCTAATTGGATATTTGACCAATTTACGCTCCGATTCACCGGTTTAGAGTCTAAGTGTTGGAAAATCATAAGTTAGCGTGTTTCGGATATGAAATAGGTTTGGATTCGACCCGATCGTCATCGGATCGGCATCCGGTAATTCGAAGTTGGATTTATTCCGTATTTCGGACTTGCGAGCGGGTTCTAATTGGATATTTGACCAATTTACGCTCCGATTCACCGGTTTAGAGTCTAAGTGTTGGAAAATCATAAGTTAGCGTGTTTCGGATATGAAATAGGTTTGGATTCGATCCGATCGTCATCGGATCGGCATCCGGTAATTCGAAGTTGGAATTATTCCGTATTTCGGACTTGCGAGCGGGTTCTAATTGGATATTTGACCAATTTACGCTCCGATTCACCGGTTTAGAGTCTAAGTGTTGGAAAATCATAAGTTAGCGTGTTTCGGATATGAAATAGGTTTGGATTCGATCCGATCGTCATCGGATCGGCATCCGGTAATTCGATGTTGGAATTATTCCGTATTTCGGACTTGCGAGCGGGTTCTAATTGGATATTTGACCAATTTACGCTCCGATTCACCGATTTAGAGTCTAAGTGTTGGAAAATCATAAGTTAGCGTGTTTCGGATATAAAATAGGTTTGGATTCGATCCGATCGTCATCGGATCGGCATCCGATAATTCGAACTTGGAATTATATTCCGTATTTCGGACTTCCGAGCGGGTTCTAATTGGATATTTGACCACTTTACGATCCGATTAACCGATTTAGAGTCTAACTGTTTCATATTGTTTCATATTGTTTCATATTGCGAGCGGGTTCATATTGTTTTATATTGTTTCATATGTAAATCATACTGCTTCATATATAAATCAAACTGTTTCATATTGTTTCATATGTAAATCTTAAATCTTACTGTTTCATATGTAAATTAAATTGTTTCAGATGGCATCACGGTCATATGTTCGTAGAGGCAGAGGCAGAGGCAGGGGTGGGGTAGCTCAGAGCGCTCCGGCTGCCACCCCAGGGTCCGAGGCTGAGCCGTCCGGATCTGGTAGTGCTGTTCCTCTCTCCACACCAGCTCCTGCTGTGGTCACAGCCTCCGGAGCTTCGAGCAGTGCTCAGCACTCGGCTGCAGCGTCTACGCCCACAGGTAATGTTTAGATCTAAAGTTTTATACATGTTGTAAATACTTCTTCAGTACTGATGTATATTTTATTTGCAGGGTCGACCAGGTACGTAGGCGACCGGGGCGTGACGACGGCCCGGCGCTTGTCGGCCTTACGCGAGCCGCTGTCCCTACAGTGGAGCGGCCATACCTTTGTGGGCGAGCACGCTTCTGACGCCGCCACGTGGGTCGGCATGATAGTACGGGAGGAGAGGAATGCCCCGATTGTGGGGTTAAGGGGGTGGAAGAACATTGATGCATCCTATAAGGAGAGGATGTATCAGCAGTTTTTGGTACGTTAGTTTCATTAAAGCATTTTAGAATAATATCGTACTTCTTTATAATTTGATTTGATAAAATGACTTGTTTCTAAATTGATTTTACAGGAGAAATTTAAATGGGAGAACATGGAAACCGACACCCATCGGGAGGACTTGTGGAAGACGATGGGTGAGCGGTACAGGGATTACCGTCACGAGCTCTACAAGCTCTACGGTTACTTGGTCGGCCAGCCGGCTGAGGAGGTACAGGCTGCGGCTGGGACGAGAGACGCGCCACCGCTACACATTCTACAGTTTTTGGTCGCTCACTGGGCCACCCCTAACTTTCAGGTATAATTATAATTTTGTTGATTCGTACTTGTTTTAATGTTATACTAAAAATTTGTATTGATGTTTCAAAATTTAATCGATTGCACAGAATAAATCTGCTATAGGCAAGCAGAATAGAAGTGCCTCGACGACACCTGCTCCAGTGAAGGGGAGGACCTCCATGCCCCAGCTTGCCCAGCAGCTGGTAAATGATACAAACATTGTTATTATTTAAAGCTCTATACATGTTATATTAACTCGTCTATTTATTTTATATGTCCAACAGACACAGTCCTTGGGCCACGAGCCTAATAGGATTGACCTTTTTGAGGCCTCTAGGAGGCGGCGTATCGATGGGGCATTTCTGGACGACAGGGTTGCCTCGCAAGTGGTAAGTAATTAAATTACTGTTAATATATTCTTATATATATGCCATAAAATATCATTGAATATCATTGGTTGTTTTTATATAGGAGAGGATGCGACTTATGGTGACCCCGTCGGGCGAGGCCGGCTCCTCCTCCAGCTCAGTATCTGTCGACTCAGCGATGGATACTGTGCTGAGACCTGCCACGCACGGCCGTGTCCTCTGTACGGGCCTTGGAGTCACGCCCTCCTCCTACTTTGGACGAGAGGGTATGCGCTCGAGGGCACGGGACACCCAGACCGGTGCTATCACTCAGCTGCAGTCTGCGCTAGACGCGGAGCGAGAGCAGAGGCAGGCCCTCGAGCAGAGGATGGAGGCGGAGCGAGAGCAGAGGCAGGCCCTCGAGCAGAGGGTTGAGGCGGAGAAGAAGGCCCTCGATGAGGAAAGAGAAGCTCGCAGGGAACTGGAGCGTAAATTTAATGAATTCATAAGCCGGTCTAGCGGTGGCTCATCCTCATGATCAGGTACTTACTAATCTTTATAATATTAGCAAAAAATATGAATCTTACTAATTTGAGTTTTGATCATATTATCACACTTATGATTTTCCAACACTTAGACTATAAATCGGTAAATCGAATCGTAAATGGTCACTCTCTCTCTCATGGTAATGATGTAGCCTCTGTTTTTCTTTTAAATACGGAATAATTCCAAGTTCGAATTACCGGATGCCGATCCGATGACGATCGGATCGAATCCAAACCTATTTCATATCCGAAACACGCTAACTTATGATTTTCCAACACTTAGACTCTAAACCGGTGAATCGGAGCGTAAATTGGTCAAATATCCAATTAGAACCCGCTCGCAAGTCCGAAATACGGAATAAATCCAACTTCGAATTATCGGATGCCGATCCGATGACGATCGGATCGAATCCAAACCTATTTCATATCCGAAACACGCTAACTTATGATTTTCCAACACTTAGACTCTAAACCGGTGAATCGGAGCGTAAATTGGTCAAATATCCAATTAGAACCCGCTCGCAAGTCCGAAATACGGAATAAATCCAACTTCGAATTATCGGATGCCGATCCGATGACGATCGGATCGAATCCAAACCTATTTCATATCCGAAACACGCTAACTTATGATTTTCCAACACTTAGACTCTAAATCGGTGAATCGGAGCGTAAATTGGTCAAATATCCAATTAGAACCCGCTCGCAAGTCCGAAATACGGAATAATTCCAACTTCGAATTATCGGATGCCGAGCCGATGACGATCCGATCGAATCCAAACCTATTTTATATCCGAAACACGCTAACTTATGATTTTCCAACACTTAGACTCTAAATCGGTGAATCGGAGCGTAAATTGGTCAAATATCCAATTAGAACCCGCTCGCAAGTCCGAAATACGGAATAATTCCAACTTCGAATTATCGGATGCCGAGCCGATGACGATCGGATCGAATCCAAACCTATTTTATATCCGAAACACGCTAACTTATGATTTTCCAACACTTAGACTCTAAATCGGTGAATCGGAGCGTAAATTGGTCAAATATCCAATTAGAACCCGCTCGCAAGTCCGAAATACGGAATAATTCCAACTTCGAATTACCGGATGCCGATCCGATAACGATCGGATCGAATCCAAACCTATTTCATATCCGAAACACGCTAACTTATGATTTTCCAACACTTAGACTCTAAATCGGTGAATCGGAGCGTAAATTGGTCAAATATCCAATTAGAACCCGTTCGCAAGTCCGAAATTCGGAATAATTCCAAGTTCGAATTATCGAATGCCGATCCGATGACGATCCGATCGAATCCAAACCTAGCTATTTCATATCTGAAACACGCTAAGTTATGATTTTTCAACACTTAGACTCTAAATCGGTGAATCGGAGCGTAAATTGGTCAAATATCCAATTAGAACCCGCTCGCAAGTCCGAAATACGGAATAATTCCAAGTTCGAATTATCGGATGCCGAGCCGATGACGATCCGATCGAATCCAAACCTATTTTATATCCGAAACACGCTAACTTATGATTTTCCAACGCTTAGACTCTAAATCGGTGAATCGGAGCGTAAATTGGTCAAATATCCAATTAGAACCCGCTCGCAAGTCCGAAATACGGAATAATTATAAGTTCGAATTATCGAATGCCGATCCGTTGACAATCCGATCGAATCCAAACCTATTTCATATCCAAAACACGCTAACTTATGATTTTCCAACACTTAGACTCTAAATCGGTGAATCGGAGCGTAAATTGGTCAAATATCCAATTAGAACCCGCTCGCAAGTCCGAAATACGGAATAATTCCAAGTACGAATTATCGGATGCCGATCCGATGACGATCCGATCGAATCCAAACCTATTTCAAATCCGAAACACGCTAACTTATGATTTTCCAACACTTAGACTCTAAATCGGTGAATCGGAGCGTAAATAGGACAAATATCCAATTAGAACCCGCTCGCAAGTCCGAAATACGGAATAATTCCAAGTTCGAATTATCGGATGCCGATCCGATGACAATCGGATCGAATCCAAACCTATTTCATATCCGAAACACGCTAAGTTATGATTTTCCAACACTTAGACTCTAAATCGGTGAATCGGAGCGTAAATTGGTCAAAAATCCAATTAGAACCCGCTCGCAAGTTCGAAATACGGAATAATTCCAACTTCGAATTATCGGATGCCGATCCGATGATGATCGGATCGAATCCAAACCTATTTCATATCCGAAACACGCTAAGTTATGATTTTCCAACACTTAGACTCTAAATCGGTGAATCGGAGCGTAAATTGGTCAAATATCCAATTAGAACCCACTCGCAAGTCCGAAATACGGAATAATTCCAACTTCGAATTACCGGATGCCGATCCGATGACGATCGGATCGAATCCAAACCTATTTCATATCCGAAACACGCTAACTTATGATTTTCCAACACTTAGACTCTAAATCGGTGAATCGAAGCGTAAATTGGTCAAATATCCAATTAGAACCCGCTCGCAAGTCCGAAATACGGAATAATTCCAAGTTCGAATTATCGGATGCCGAGCCGATGACGATCCGATCGAATCCAAACCTATTTTATATCCGAAAACTTATGATTTTCCAACACTTAGACTCTAAATCGGTGAATCGGAGCGTAAATTGGTCAAATATCCAATTAGAACCCACTCGCAAGTCCGAAATTCGGAATAATTCCAAGTTCGAATTATCGAATGCCGATCCGATGACGATCCGATCGAATCCAAACCTATTTTATATCCGAAACACGCTAACTTATGATTTTCCAACACTTAGACTCTAAATCGGTGAATCGGAGCGTAAATTGGTCAAATATCCAATTAGAACCCGCTCGCAAGTCCGAAATACGGAATAATTCCAACTTCGAATTACCGGATGCCGATCCGATGACGATCGGATCGAATCCAAACCTATTTCACATCCGAAACACGCTAACTTATGATTTTCCAACACTTAGACTCTAAATCGGTGAATCGGAGCGTAAATTGGTCAAATATCCAATTAGAACCCGCTCGTAAGTCCGAAATACGGAATAATTCTAAGTTCGAATTATCGGATGCCGAGCCGATGACGATCCGATCGAATCCAAACCTATTTTATATCCGAAACACGCTAACTTATGATTTTCCAACACTTAGACTCTAAATCGGTGAATCGGAGCGTAAATTGGTCAAATATCCAATTAGAACCCGCTCGCAAGTCCGAAATACGGAATAATTCCAAGTTCGAATTATCGGATGCCGAGCCGATGACGATCCGATCGAATCCAAACCTATTTTATATCCGAAACACGCTAACTTATGATTTTCCAACACTTAGACTCTAAATCGGTGAATCGGAGCGTAAATTGGTCAAATATCCAATTAGAACCCGCTCGCAAGTCCGAAATACGGAATAATTCCAAGTTCGAATTATCGGATGCCGAGCCGATGACGATCCGATCGAATCCAAACCTATTTTATATCCGAAACACGCTAACTTATGATTTTCCAACACTTAGACTCTAAATCGGTGAATCGGAGCGTAAATTGGTCAAATATCCAATTAGAACCCGCTCGCAAGTCCGAAATACGGAATAATTCCAACTTCGAATTACCGGATGCCGATCCGATGACGATCGGATCGAATCCAAACCTATTTCATATCCGAAACACGCTAACTTATGATTTTCCAACACTTAGACTCTAAATCGGTGAATCGGAGCGTAAATTGGTCAAATATCCAATTAGAACCCGCTCGCAAGTCCGAAATACGGAATAATTCCAAGTTCGAATTATCGGATGCCGAGCCGATGACGATCCGATCGAATCCAAACCTATTTTATATCCGAAACACGCTAACTTATGATTTTCCAACACTTAGACTCTAAATCGGTGAATCGGAGCGTAAATTGGTCAAATATCCAATTAGAACCCGCTCGCAAGTCCGAAATACGGAATAATTCCAAGTTCGAATTATCGGATGCCGAGCCGATAACGATCCGATCGAATCCAAACCTATTTTATATCCGAAACACGTTAACTTATGATTTTCCAACACTTAGACTCTAAATCGGTGAATCGGAGCATAAATTGGTCAAATATCCAATTAGAACCCGCTCGCAAGTCCGAAATACGGAATAATTCCAAGTTCGAATTATCGGATGCCGAGCCGATGACGATCCGATTGGAATCCAAACCTATTTTATATCCGAAACACGCTAACTTATGATTTTCCAACACTTAGACTCTAAATCGGTGAATCGGAGCGTAAATTGGTCAAATATCCAATTAGAACCCGCTCGCAAGTCCGAAATACGGAATAATTCCAAGTTCAAATTATCGGATGCCGAGCCGATGACGATCCGATCGAATCCAACCCTATTTTATATCCGAAACACGCTAACTTATGATTTTCCAATACTTAGACTCTAAATCGGTGAATCGGAGCGTAAATTGGTCAAATATCCAATTAGAACCCGCTCGCAAGTCCGAAATACGGAATAATTCCAAGTTCGAATTATCGGATGCCGAGCCGATGACGATCCGATCGAATCCAAACCTATTTTATATCCGAAACACGCTAACTTATGATTTTCCAACACTTAGACTCTAAATCGGTGAATCGGAGCGTAAATTGGTCAAATATCCAATTAGAACCCGCTCGCAAGTCCGAAATACGGAATAATTCCAAGTTCGAATTATCGGATGCCGAGCCGATGACGATCCGATCGAATCCAAACCTATTTTATATCCGAAACACGCTAACTTATGATTTTCCAACACTTAGACTCTAAATCGGTGAATCGGAGCGTAAATTGGTCAAATATCCAATTAGAACCCGCTCGCAAGTCCGAAATACGGAATAATTCCAACTTCGAATTACCGGATGCCGATCCGATGACGATCGGATCGAATCCAAACCTATTTCATATCCGAAACACGCTAACTTATGATTTTCCAACACTTAGGCTCTAAATCGGTGAATCGGAGCGTAAATTGGTCAAATATCCAATTAGAACCCGCTCGCAAGTCCGAAATACGGAATAATTCCAAGTTCGAATTATCGGATGCCGTGCCGATGACGATCCGATCGAATCCAAACCTATTTTATATCCGAAACACGCTAACTTATGATTTTCCAACACTTAGACTCTAAATCGGTGAATCGGAGCGTAAATTGGTCAAATATCCAATTAGAACCCGCTCGCAAGTCCGAAATACGGAATAATTCCAAGTTCGAATTATCGGATGCCGAGCCGATGACGATCCAATCGAATCCAAACCTATTTTATATCCGAAACACGCTAACTTATGATTTTCCAACACTTAGACTCTAAATCGGTGAATCGGAGCGTAAATTGGTCAAATATCCAATTAGAACCCGCTCGTAAGTCCGAAATACGGAATAATTCCAAGTTCGAATTATCGGATGCCGAGCCGATGACGATCCGATCGAATTCAAACCTATTTTATATCCGAAACACGCTAACTTATGATTTTCCAACACTTAGACTCTAAATCGGTGAATCGGAGCGTAAATTGGTCAAATATCCAATTAGAACCCGCTCGCAAGTCCGAAATACGGAATAATTCCAACTTCGAATTACCGGATGCCAATCCGATGACGATCGGATCGAATCCAAACCTATTTCATATCCGAAACACGCTAACTTATGATTTTCCAACACTTAAACTCTAAATCGGTGAATCGGAGCGTAAATTGGTCAAATATCCAATTAGAACCCGCTCGCAAGTCCGAAATACGGAATAATTCCAAGTTCGAATTATCGGATGCCGAGCCGATGACGATCCGATCGAATCCAAACCTATTTTATATCCGAAACACGCTAACTTATGATTTTCCAACACTTAGACTCTAAATCGGTGAATCGGAGCGTAAATTGGTCAAATATCTAATTAGAACCCGCTCGCAAGTCCGAAATACGGAATAATTCCAAGTTCGAATTATCGGATGCCGAGCCGATGACGATCCGATCGAATCCAAACCTATTTTATATCCGAAATACGCTAACTTATGATTTTCCAACACTTAGACTCTAAATCGGTGAATCGGAGCGTAAATTGGTCAAATATCCAATTAGAACCCGCTCGCAAGTCCGAAATTCGGAATAATTCCAAGTTCGAATTATCGAATGCCGATCCGATGACGATCCGATCGAATCCAAACCTAGCTATTTGATATCCGAAACACGCTAAGTTATGATTTTTCAACACTTAGACTCTAAATCGGTGAATCGGAGCGTAAATTGGTCAAATATCCAATTAGAACCCGCTCGCAAGTCTGAAATACGGAATAATTCCAAGTTCGAATTATCGGATGCCGATAATTCTACGATCGGATCGAATCCAAACCTATTTCAAAATCGAAACACGCTAACTTATCATTTTTTAACGCTTAGACTCAGTTATAGATATAAACCATTTTTTTAACAAATACATGTTAATTGCAGGAGCAGGGCGGCGTCAGGGGATCGATGAGAGCACCAGCGTTGGTGGTGGGCGGGCGTGGTTGAGATAGGGCGGCGTCAGGGGATCGATGAGAGCACCGGCGTTGGTGGCGGGCGGGGGTGGTTGAGATAGGACATGTATCATCTCTCAGTTCTGGATTGTGTAAATATTATTTTGTAATATATGGTTATTTTTTGTTCTTGTCTATAATTGTCGGCCGAGAACTGTGGTAATATTTGATAATTTGCTGTAATTTTTTATCAATTTAGGTAATATTTTATAAATTGTGGTAATATTTGATAAATTGTGGTAATATATTGTGGTATTGAATCACAGGAATTAAATAACATTATTTAGGTAAATTTATTAAAAAAAAAAAAATACTTATTACCGACGGAAATTAATTATTCCGTCGGTAATAATATTTTTATTTTTTTTAAATTATTAATGATTTGCCGACGGCATATAATATCCGTCGGTAATATATATAGTATTACCGACGGTTATATGAATTTGGTCGGTAATATATATATTATTACCGACGGGTAATATATATATGTGTCGGTAATATATATATTATTACCGACAGTATGAAATATACCCGTCGGTAAAATGGTTATATATTACCGACGGATTCTTATATTTCGTCGGCAATACTAAATTATATTAGTTTTAAATTGATTAAATATTACCGACGGCGTTAATATTACCGTCGGTATTAATTATTATTACCGACGGTAATATTTGGTCCGTCGTATTGTTTTCCCCGACGCCTTCTTTCCCGACAGCAAGCGACGGAAATATCTTCCGTCGCTATAAAATATTACCGACGAAATTTTAATATTACCGACGGATAGTGTCCGTCGGTAATAACTGTTTTTTTTGTAGTGCCAGTCTATTGGTCAATAGTTGACGGGTCGCCAGTCTGCGGGTCGACAGGTCGATAGTTAATCGGTCGACAATTGGCAGATCGATAATCGATGGGTCGCCAGATGCCAGTTGACCGGTCGACAGTCGACGGGTCACAAGTATGCGGGTTAATGGACTGGTCTCATGTAACCTAAATTCATTGCAGCTTTGATTAGGATTGGTCATCCTATCATGATAAGCTGTTGGGATGACAGAGCGTGGGTGTCTCCACCATGATCATTACTAGGCATTGTGTCAGAGACCGAATAGAACCAACACATTGTACAGATCGATGAGCAGACACCGGTGCACTAAGCCGTATTTCTGCTTAGGGTAAAATGGCCATAATCCCAGAGGAACCACGACTGGTGGGCTAACTAGTTGTATAGTGCTTTGGCACACCAATGTATATGGGTTCAGTTACATAATCCAAAACCATAGTGTGCTGGATTACCCGACTGGCGTCGTATTAGTGTACCACTCATGCAGGCCATCTACACCCCTAACGGGAGGTGCGTTTCTTGGTCTGACTTGCGTCGTAATAAATCTAGGCCTAGTGGTCATTAGTTGGACTGTTGATTGAATCAAATTACTTAGCAGGATAATCAAAAGTACGACGTACATAGTCAACCTGGAAGGAACCGAGTCATATGAGCACTCGAGTCTGATGGTATTCTCCACCGCTCGAGTTGTGTCATGGCACCAAGTGGAGAGATAACGATTTTACCACTGCCAAGCGAAGAGCAGGGATACACGAGAGAACATAGTAAGTCCAGGAGAATTGAAGTACAGTCTGTGTCGCACTTTGGGTAGTTATACAGGTTAATTCGAACTCAAAGGATCGATGGTACATTCGGGTAGTGTGTCGATCGAATCCAACTTGTAAGCCATCAACTCTGGTCCCTGAAGGTTTCACATTATCCACATTATGTATGGTTCTTGAACCATCTCCTCGAAACAGAGGACGCAGTTAGAGGAAGCAAAGACTCCAACCTTATGCTCTATGTGTGCTTTGCGCTAGTACACGGTAGATGCGTAACTTCGTGTGTGTGCTAAGGAAAAACCCTAGAGTGGAACAGATGTTAGGTCTCCTTATGTTGCCATTAGTTTTTAGCGACTTAAACAAGCCTATTTTACCGGTGTAGTAAGTAGATGTGAGCTAGAGTCGGAAGGATAGAGTTAGGTTTGACTCTGTTGCGATAAAAAAGTATCATTGCAGTCAAAACCACTACTACCATTCTCTTTCACCATGCTCAGTCATGGAAGGTACATTTCTAACCCTTTGGAAAAAGACTTTACTTATGTAATATGGGTGTGGGTGCATGACTAGCTAAACACACACATACAATTCATTCCGTTCGACTTTTTTTATCGTTGAAGTACTCACATGCATGTTCATTTCAATTTCACGTCAAAGATGTATGGGCATCTATTTTAGACAGAAATGACCACATGGGCATGTTAGACTTCAACGTTTCACCTCGCTCAAAACAAAGGCTGGTGCCCTACAAATAGTGTGTGATTAGTAGGCTAGTCGTGCGCACGACTGGAAGGTCATGCGCACGAGTTTGCCATAGGCAAATTGGTGTACACAAAGTGTCTGCCTGACTAAAAGTCGTGCGCACGATCCTAGTCGGTCACACACTATTTGATGTCTACCTTAGCCCCCACATAGGACGGTCCAATGGTGCGATGACACGTTAGAAAGTCGTGCGCACGATTTTAAATTCGTGCGCACGATTGAATCTAGAACATACTAGAAGGGCTAAGTCGGTCGACTTAACCAATCCACTATTTCCACGTATTGATCGTGCGCATGACCCTAAAGTCATGCTCACGATTAGGTTGAGACAAACCCATAAAGATAATGGCTTCTCCTTTGGTCTTAGCCATCCACCTAAGGTCTCCCTTGAGCTATAAATAACCCACCCCTACCCCCTTCAGCTACTAATGAGTTTTTAGGTTTAGGAGAAGAATCAGAAGAGGGCATTAAGATTTAGGAAGTTCAAGCTTGAACTTCATCACCTCTTCTTATCCCTTTCTCCTCCTCTCTTCATCCTCCTATCCTAGTTCAAAACTATGGAGTTTGGACTCTTGCTTTGAATGGTTTCTTGAGTGTCTTCCAACACCTTGAGATCATACAAAGTAGAGAGGTCAAGGTTTAGTGAGTGATCTATGGTGTCATCCAACACCTAAATCTTGATATACTCTTTAGGTGTTTCTGTAGCTGGAACCGCTTAAGTAAACTGGGCATAGAGGCATGTATCGAAGGTCTTGAATATCTAGGTCACCCATTACCTTAGCTTACCTCTCAGATTCAAGTGTTTCATTTTATTTCCACTTTATTTCTCTCCACTTCACTTTGCACACACTGAGTGTGTTCCCACTGCCGTGTGGAAGGCTCTTGCGAGAGCGCTCCGTGACGCCGTTCACGTCGAGCACCCATAGCGATGTCGCTGACTTTGGGGACCTCTTTTGGAGTGGAAACAAACGGAGAAGAGGAGCAAAGAAGCAGGTGCAAGAGTCAGCTCGGTTCAGCACCTATGAAGTGAGAGTGTCGTCTCTACTTCACCGAAGACGCGGGTCGTGGACCTAGGGGGTTAAGGGGTAATCTCTGTGTAGTCACTTTTAACTTGCTTATAACCTTGTTTACTAATTTATTAGGGAAGCTAGACCCCTTTGTGTGAAGGGTCTTGACCCGGTTTTAACCGGAGGGTGGTTTTTATCCCTGTTAAGGGTTTCCATCTTTAAAATTGCTTGTGTGTGCTCTTTAGCGTCATTTCTCATTGATCACAACTTGTTACTTATGCTAGTTTTAAATTGTGCAATCTAACCCGTGCTTGCATCTGCCTGTTGTGGGGCACACGAACTAGCTTCGTTTAGTTGATCATATAGTGCACAGTGCTTAGCTAGCCAAGCATAGCTTAGCTAAGTATTTTAATATTTTCAACAGAGACACGTAGTGATCCCTTCCCATAAGTGGACTTCGCCACAGGGGTGTGATGCATCGGGACATATTGCGAGTTGACTAGTTAACTTTACTAGGGACACCTTATATATTTACTAAGGGCACCCTGGTGAATAGTGAAATCACTAGTGCACTCTATGCACTTATGTGTGTCATGCAAGTTCTCATGCACACGGGATGGCCAACTAGTACCATACGGGCGTTTTGGTAAAATCAAGAGTCACTATGGACTAGGGGTGGCTGGTCCAAGATATTAGGAGACTAGCAAGGGTCGAGCCCCTAGTTTCTAGGAGCTTGTTACCTCCATTATAGGGGCCGACCATAAGGGATTAAGGTGAGGGTTTGACTTGGTCATTCCCACTCCAAGAAGTTAGGGAAAGATAGATAGAGAGAGATATAGGGAGAGATAAAAGGGGGCCATCCCTATCCATTAGGAGCTTAATCCAAGGAGGGGCCAACCTTATAAAAGAGTAAAGGGAGAGAGGGGCCGGCCCTGGCACTTGATGAAGTCTTAGCCACCCCTCATTTCCATCTCTCAATCTCTTGTCTCTCTCCCGCTTGCGACTTCGGTCCTCGATGCGTCTTCCTTGCATGGTGTTTCGTAGATGGAGAAGGCTCGTCGCATGGAGGCACTCAGAGATCCATCGATGAGGTGCTGTGCATCGTGCGAGATCGGGTGAACTAGAAGACGATTCTCGGAATCTTATATTATCCAAATTTTACATAGAATATCAATAATGTTTTAATTATTGCGAGAGCTACAGAAGTTTAAACGATCTCAAACTGGATGTAAAAGTTGTGTCTCGAAGTTCTCTACCTGTAGTCCAAATTTCAGCCCAATCGGAGCTCGAGATCAAAAGTTAGGTCCATTGTACCGAAGCCTCTCCGAGTAGATTTGAGTCCGTCTCTATCGACAAAGAAGAAATTTATCGCGGTAAAAGAATTCGCACGAAAGTATGACTTCTAACATGTAGATCTAGTGTAGAGATAGAAAATGCATGCATGCTAGATTTTTTTTTTACGCTAAATCGACTTTAGGGGGTCGTGTAGTTAACATGCTGCATTCATACACGCACGTGTAGAACGTTTCGATAAAATTTTTGATATGTAACACACACCATTCACGGTTTTCAGACCCAACCTTTGCTTCCGCTGCCGATCTCTACCATTGGATTATTTCCAACACCTCACTCTGCTCACTATGGTGCTCTCCTCTGAATTCTTTAATACCTTCGAGACACTATCACTCGGTCAACCTTTACATACTCTACTTCATCTCTGGTTCTATGTGCGTACTCTGATACTGATTGGGCTGAAGATCTGACCACTCGCCGCTCGACCACTGGCTACTGTCTATTTCTTGGAGATCGATTATCTCATCTCTTAGCGCAGCAAAACGCATAAGGTTGTTTCTTTTTCTAGCACCGAGGCAGAATCAGGGCCATGGCCACAACCACCAAGGAGATTATTCACCTACGACATCTCCTTAGGGATCTCGGAGTTAAGATTTCTCGACCTACTGCTATTCACTGTGACAACCAAAGTGCTATACATATTTTTAGTAACTCACTTTTCAATAAGAGGACAAAACACATCAAGATCGATTGCTACTTATCCCGACGACACTATGAGGCTCGGATTATCTCTCTCCCTTATGTTTTCTATGCAGAGAAGATCGCTAACTTGTTTCCGATTTCTTGTTATCAAATCCTCGGCATTTGATCCACCGTGAGTTTGTGGGAAACTGTTAGTCATATATATTGCCTATCTTTATATTTGACCCTCACGTAAGGTCACATGTGTACAGCTGCCCTAACGAGAGAAGACTCATTCTCTCCTCTAGTCCTCTCCCAACACCCTATAGCCTCCATCTCTGGCCAGGCTTCGCACGCGCAAACGAGACACAACGGCCTCGAGAGAAAGTTCGCTCCACAGTGTCCATGCCGGGAGTCGAACATGGAACCTCTCCAACATGGGAGAGAGAAAGTACCACCACGACGAGGGCCCGTCGGTAACCGCCGCAGAGATTCAGTCCAGGTCCACAGCAAATTTACTCACCCATATCTTTTGGAGCATCAGGGACTCCTCGTAAAAAAAAAAACCACCCCCAAGTTATACGACCGGATCACTCGATCGGTTCTCTGTGTACCACCTCGATTCTCCGACCGGATCTCAACCTCCGCAGCAATGGCGCCACCCACTTCCCGTGACTCCAGCCAGAGCAGCCGGCCTGCTGGTGCTGCGCATCATGCCCTTGCCAGTTCCGGTGGTCCATGACCCGACCCACGGCCCAGTGGATCGATGATCAACCCACATCGCGGTCACCCCCCGGTCAGCAGTTCGAATCGGGTCCACCGGGATGGTCAACAGTGCACGGTGCTCTGCTCAAGAGATACTAAGTCGGTCTCGATGAATCATTACATGGTCACTCATACCAATTAGTCTCCTTGATTAGTTTGACCAGAGCTTGCCAATGTTTAACCTCATCACCTCATATGGTGGGCTTCACAACAGATGGCATGTTATTATCTCTCTCTCTCTCTCTCTCTCTCTCTCTCTCTCTCTCTCTCTCTCTCTACACACTTGTATTATTGTTAGTTCATGCATATGGTCCCCTCAGGACCTAAGTAATGGACAAAAATAACCGGCTGTCTTCTATTCACCAGAGCCCATGGATGGCGGATCTGATGCCCCTCACCTCACCTGGCTCTGAGGGCCTGAACTGTCTCCTCTAGTTTTTCGAGGGTGTAGGTCTTTTGAGGGATTATTTCCTTTATCGGGCCCCTCCTCGAGATTTGAGACCAAATCAGAGCGCGAAAGAGAGGAGGGTTTACTTATTCGTCCCGAAACGTTTAGCCCGAATGGCCAGAACAAGACGCGGATCAATCACCGATCGGGGCTGGGTGCAACGAACGATTATGAAACCGATAAACATTCGGGGAAATTCAAAGAGGGTTTTTTTTTTTTTTTCTTACTTAGGGTAAATTGGTGAGCCCTTGAGAGGGCTGCTGAGTCTGGGGGTGGCCATTGATTGGCCCTGATGAGGTGGTCACCAAGGAGTTGGCCAACTGGAGTTATGATGTGCAGTGAGAGGCAGTCAAATCTCCTCTCTCAAGTAAAGTTGGGGGGGGGGGGGGGGGGGGGGGGCAGTGTAACATTGAGATGAGGCGGGGGCTGATGACCACCTGTGGTGATGGCAATAGTTCGAGATCATAAATGGCGTTGGAGTTCGTGGTGGCGTTTTTTAGGGTGAATGGCGAAGGTCCCCCCCTTAAAGAAGCCCTATCTACCCCCCCCTTGGCACCAGAGTGGAGGGGGCGACTGGATTTCGTGAAAGGCGGGAAATCTTTTACTTAGGATTTCATGGTAATTTTTTATGTTCAGAGGGGGGTAATTTGATGTTGCATTGTTTGGCTCATCCAAGAAATCGGGTTCGGATCGGATCAGGTAATATCCAAATCCGACCCGTTAAGTAAACATGCTATCGGATTCAGACCGTTACAGGATTTTTTTTTTAAATCAATCCATATCCGTTATAGTCCGGAGCTTACCCTAGCTATATGTCATTTGGTGGTCGCTTGTACGCAAATTTGGCAGCGCATCCCCAAGGGGGTAGTCCAATGGGCTCCACATTTAGCAAATCAGGCCGATCATTGGTTGGCTTCAGCGACTAGATCACTTGGTGTGGAGGGTTACTGGGTTTCAGACTTTCCTAGCAAAATTCATGTCCATGTCCGAGAGGACATCCAGGTCATAATGTAATGGCCCTAATCCTGTCTACCAAAAAAGAAAGAAGAAAAAAAAAAAGAGATTCCGATTAGAATACGGTCCATTAACATGTACGCCGGTTGTGATATCCGTGGATGTCGAATCCGCATATGAGCAGTTGATTCTGGACTTGGGATCGGAAGGGCCAGGATAAAATCTGAGTCTCGTTTGGGAGATCATGAGAATTTTTTTTTTATACTGACCCATATGGTCTTAGATCTAAAACAATCTAATCTAACGATCATAATGGTCGATAAAATAGGATAGATTATGCATTAGTTTGTCTCGGATTCTTAGCGGATCGGATTGACTTAAATCCATATCCAATTTGTTGAGTAAACATGATATCGGATTCGGACCGTTATCGGGTTATGAGATTAGAAAACACATCCATATCTGACTTAACAAATCGGATTTGCATCAAAATTCGGTCTATCGACTATCGACGACAGGTCCACTCATTTCCGAACAACTTAAGCTTTTGGATGAAATGACAACTTAACAGATTCAGCATTGGGGTGAAAGGGGAACTTAGCATTAAAGACTCAAGCAGATATATGTCTTTCACATTGCCATTGGCCCATTGATGATAAGGTAGTACAAATGAGAGTTTCTGTGAAGAGGTAAAATCCAACATCCTCAATGGCAGAGATCAGTTCCTCAGAGGTCCCCACCAGTGACATAAATTATGGGAAGTGGGCCCACATGCACACATTGGGTCCCATTAGAAAATAAGTTGGTCAAGCCATTTCCTGTTTGGACAAGGAGCTTGAAACTCTCTCACCCCCTGGAGCATGCCCCCCTCTACAAATATCACTCTGCCCTCCTTAAAAGGGGAAACCTAATAAAGGAGTGTGGCATTTGACCAGTATTCAAAAGTGTCATTAAAAATAATAGATTTTTACATTCACCTCCCTGATAATATTGGTATTATGTAAAACACCCCCACTTTCAAGTTCTACATTATGATTTTACTGAAGGCCAGAATATGCTAAGAGGTTATACATAAAACTTTAAAAAATGAGGGTGTTTTTTGTAATATCAATGTTTGTGAGGGGGTGTATGTGAAGATCCCTTAAAGTAATGGTTGTACTTACAAAAAAAAAAAAAAACAGAGGAGGGATTTGTTTGGTTGCCCATCTTTGGCAAGCCATTAATTACTATTCACACCCTCCCCTTCTTTTTCTTGCTTTTTTTAAAAGTGGATCTCAGTGAGTCCTTGGTCTTTGCTAATATTCAAAAAGGGTTCAGCCTGCATTAAAATATCACATGCACAAACAGAGCAAAGTCCAAGTGCCCCCAATAAACTAAGTGTCAAGCTTGTCATGGCCTTTAGTAGATTGGATCTTAGCAAGTGCTTAGCCCTTGCTGGCCTCATGTACTAAGCAAATGCTAAACATGACTTAAGGGAATAATTCCCCCAATCAGTTGTTAACACTACCAAACTTAAAGTAGAAACTGAACCTTCCAAGGGCTCCTTAATTGAGCCCCACCCTCTTGAGGAATTTGGTTGCTCATATCAAAGCGCAAGCAAATTTTGGTTGCTCCCATAACAAAATCATCCGCTGTCCATTTGTGACCAAAGTGCCCTTGCGCATCGTGGCCGTTGCTTCCACATCGCACGGCCGGGAGTACGAAAGAATCCCATAAATATTACCAACAAAGAAGCCATATATAAATAATGTCAATAATT
Organism: Chamaelirium japonicum; assembly: GCA_947650365.1. Taxonomy (NCBI): domain Eukaryota; kingdom Viridiplantae; phylum Streptophyta; class Magnoliopsida; order Liliales; family Melanthiaceae; genus Chamaelirium; species Chamaelirium japonicum. The sequence goes on from OX393558.1 coordinate 46,410,754, forward strand.
AATATTTCTAAGGAAACACAGGTCCTCCTCTCCTGCCTTTTTTTTTTTTTTTTTTTTGGAGTGGTCAATATTTGATCCTCAAAGGGAACTGTTTTTTCTAATTTTTTTTTTCACAGAAAAAAAAGAAAAACAAAGAACAACAATACCATATGATATATCCTAGTTCATCTTAGCAGCCTCTTGCTTCCTCTTAGCACAGATCTCCTTCTCTGTCTCTCTCTCTCTCATTCTGGGCTTGAAATATGAAAATCCTGATAATTTAACAGCTGGTGGCTGCTTCATTCATCTTGAAAGCATGAGCAACTGATTCCCCACCTCCATTTATTTTTTTTCTTTTTCTTTTTTTTTTTTTTTTTTTGGGTGAGGAGCAACTTCCTGACCACACCAAAACTCTCACTAACCAAACCACAGAAAGACAAAAAAACTGGCTTATGTGAGCACCAAACCCTCTCAAACAGTTGGTGGTCTGCTTATTTTCCTCCTCTTCACAGCTGGAGAGGGATGAGGGGAACTTGCTTGTGACCCAACTGCCACATCACCACTCCTGTAGCTCAGGCATGCAGCATCCAACACCCCAATTGGGCTCTGTGGCACAGAGGAAACTGATGGGCTGGCATTTTTGGGAGCCCTGTCTCTCATCAGAATCACCTCTTGAATCACTTCATAGCACCTCAACAATCTCTCCTGCAACCACATTGCAATGCCCCCACAAGACAAAAGAATCAGAAGGCCTTGTTACATGAAGAACACAGATACAATGATAACTAGATTTGGTTGGAACAGGAATCATCTGTTTACCTTCTCAACATTCTTGCAGCAAGTTACAGCACTCTCAACCTCCATCATTTGGGCTTCCCCTAACACCGACAGGGCAACAGCCGCGGAGACTTCAGAAGGCCTGAATGCTAAGAAATCAATCCCTGCAATTCGATTCCCATCCAACCACACTTTTAGCCCACACAATTCAATGAACTCCCCCTCTCTTAATAACAACCAGGGAGATCCCAATTAAGTACCGACAGGACGACCGACCTCTGATCGTGCCCAGGATGAGCTCCACGGATCGAGCGATCGAAGCCCTGGTCGGGGAATTATCGCCGCCCAACTTGTGAAGGAAGTAGTCGATGAAAGCGAAGGGCGTCACGGCCTGCATCCTCCACTTCAGGGTGCTCAGCACCAGGAGCTCCATTCTCTGTATCGTCTTCGCTTCGAACACATACTTGGTCTCGCCTACCTGTCGAACCCACATCAGTCCACAAATCAGTAATTCCATCGACCAGCTGATCGATCATCGAGCGTATCGATTAACACTCCACCTGTAGATCAAGAGAGAGGGGAACTTCAGTTTCCTCCATCTTGGAAGCCAACGATACGCAAGCCACCGATAGCAACTGCGTCATCCAAGCCTTCCCTTGCTGCAATCAGAATAACAGAGATCCCATTCTAAGCAACTGCATGCAAATGAGCTTATAGCATCGACACCCGAAGCAATTACAACATTGTAATCAAAGAAAGATCAGAGTGAGGGCAATGGCAAGGGTTCTTACCGGCAGCTCGTATGCGGAGAGGAATCGATCCAAGTAATTCACAGACAAGTAAGCACACAGAGGTCCAAAACTGTAATGAGCATGAACCTGTTGCAGTGCAATACGCATACATATCATTAATCACAAAAGGGTGCAGTAAGGCAAAGAGTTGGGAAAGAAGAGGAGGTCTCATGAATGGATCCCATTACCAACATCAAGGGACAGGATACTAGAGAAGGGGAAACAAACACCAACACATCTAAATCTTCAAAATTTGGCAACACTAATCACCATCAACACCTACCAAAAAATTAAATAACCCTCAAAAAAGGGAAAAGGGCAGGGCAAGTAATACTAGCACAGAAGAGAGAACATCAGCAACCACCCACATTGACCAACAACCTCAAGTATGAGGAACCAATAAACCCAAAACCCATCAAGAAAGGGAACAAAACCAGGAATCCATGTCCCATCTAGCTGTTTCAGAACTTCACAAACTCTGATGGTAATCAAAACCCCCAAGAAATAGAAGGAAGGAGGAAGGCCCCTCCATAATTTATAATCCATTGAACATTCCAATACATAACAAGGAATGTTAGACCTAGTGCACAAGAAAATACATCCAAGAAAGCATCCACATTTAATCCAAAAATCAATCAGCACAAAACCCATTAAACAGGGTATAAAACCAAGGACCTAAAGTAAAACTTGACCTAAAAAAGGACAAATAATGAAGAAAAAAAGAAGGAAAATCAACAACCCACCTTCCAAATCCAATCAATGGCATCCCTTCTAATCGAGGGGTCCAATGCCCCGGTCAGCAGCCTCTCGGCGTAATCGCCCCTCGGCAAGTGCCCGGCTTCCCTTTCAACCAGCAGATCCATGCACTCATCCGACTGCAAGGGGAAACCCATGAAGGAATCCCCAAAAAAACCAGTGCTTTTACTCTCTGGGATCCAACTGAGCCCATGGCCCTCCACCTCCCCATGGGCACCCTCATCCTCATCATCGAAACCCAGGATGCTGCTGTTGTCTTCTGCGCAGAGGAGGATGGAGGAAGCACAATCGTAGTCAAAGCTAAGACCCATTTCTCCCTTGATTAATGAGCACAGATAGATTTATATCTAGATGGAGATGGTTATACAGAGAAGAGGGGTCTCCTCCTTTGTCCTCCTCCTCCTCCTCCTCCTCCTCCTCTCTCAAATGGGTCTCCTCATAGAGCAGAAAAGGAAAACCTTTACCTTTCCTTGCTAGTATTCAATGGAGGAGGGAGAGGAGAGAAGAGGAGGAGAGCACTGTTGCATAGAGAGAGGAGAGGGGTTTTGTAGGTGTGGTGACAGAGAGAGAGAGAGGGGGGGGGGGAACCAAAAAATAGGGACAATAGGGAGGCAAAGGGGAGAAAATGGGTTGTCTTGTCTTACTTTGTTATTTGTTTTTTTTTTTTTTCCTTTTGCATTTGTGGGGTTTTAGAGAGGTGTGTTATTAATGATGATGATGATGTGAGAATTGATTGGAGGAGTAGAGGTGGGATTTCTTGATTGATTTGATTATGTATCATGTGTCGTACATAAACATGATTCAGTAAAAGCTGTGGACTTAGTTTTGTTCCATTTCTATCCCTAGAGTGGTGGCTCGTTTTTCGGTTTTTACCTTGAGAGCAATTTTCCACAATGAACATGCTTTGGCATTAGGTCAATCATGGATTTCGGTAAGACTCCAATTGAGTGGAATTATGCTCAACACTTGTACCCTATAATCTCCGAAATTCTTCGGATTTGGCGCTTGACGGTATCATAATCTTTCGATGGCTGGCATAGGTGACAGGTGAATCTGACTCGACTCAACTCCGCATTTCACAGATGGCTCTTATAGCCATCGAGCCTCGAATTCGAAAGACTCGAAAAAAAATTGGAGTACAAAGGAGTTGCGCATCTGATAGTGCCTTAATGTGTGTCGTGTGAGAATAGCAATATAGTCTGTTCGGTTTGATGTAGTTCAAATTCGAGAGTGCAGTGGGATCGCAATTGCTGAAGTCGGAACACGCAGCAAAAGAAGGATGCTCCAACTACATCGTTCTTATCACTTTATTTTATAGAAAAAACAGTCAGTGCGGTGTTGCAACTGATACGATTTTGGGTAACTACACGGAATCAAACGGACGAGACATCATAGTGTTGACTGCATGACTTCCAACTACACTGCACCAAACAGGCTGTTGTAGTCATCCGTTCGCTAAAGGCACTTTCCGACTCTTGGATCGTATTCAGCCCCGAGTTGGGCTCCATAAGATGATTGTGATTTCATATAGGTGCAGAAGAATGACGAGAAATATGTAAGCAAGTTCTAGACCGAAATATAACGAACCCAAATCACAGACCCATACCCAATCAGCGCATCACACTCAGCTACAACCGGCAAGTAAAGAAACGATTGTGATTGGCCCAACAACATGCGCTCCAGCTTGCATCTGATTATACCGGCTTTTTTGCATGTCGATTGAGGGTGAATGCAATGCACCGATCAACTATAGGTGCAACCGACGAGTGTGAGGTGGGGTGCGGAATGATGCATAAGATTTGGGTTTAAATGTAACATGTTTATGAAGAGGTGAGAAATTGTTGTTAGGTGTTGGTCCGTTACTAATAATAATATTTCATATTTTATAATAAAAAAAAGGTTTAAATAAACAAATATTAAACCCAAAATAGTTAGGAGCAGTGCTATTCAGCCCAAAAATGTTTAACCAGAATGGCGTGGCATCCAATCGCAGCGTCCCTTCGCACTGAGTGCGGTTGGACCTGGATAGCAGCCGACGGCTGTGATCCGGACACGTCATTCTGGTCGGTCATTCCTTCCAAGAATGGTTACGGAGGGTTGTCGTGTGGGAACGCCAAAGACAAAAGGAGCACCGTTGTCAAAACTCAGAGCGCAGGACGACACGGGGGCCTGCAGGCTTGGGCCCTTTTGATTTGTTGAGAAGGGCGAAAGGTCCGGCCTTTTGAAGCAAGGTGGAGGGGCATTTACGGAAAAGGACACGGTAAGTGTGCTTTCCTTTTGTGGGGACGCGTGCGCCCTCCTTTTTTAGGCGAGGTTTTTACCGAAATGGCCACCAACTCTCAACTATTGTTGAGAATGGACCCCGTCAAAAAATCTGCACGAAAATGGCCACTGAAAACTCTTTGGGACCTAACTACCCTTTTACTTTACTACTAAAACCCTAGCTCCCATTGAGTCGCCCTTCACTTCCCTCACTTAGACGGCAGCTTCCTCCACCTCTTTCGACGGCAACTGAGAGACGGCCACCCATTTCAACGGTGATCATCAAATCCCGTGAGTCTTCCTTCACTTCACCCCCTTTCGACGGCAACTGAGGGACAACCGGCCACCCATTTCAAAGGTGATCATCAAATCCCGTAAGTCTTCCTTCACTTCACCCCCTTTCGACGGCTCCTACACTTCACCCCCTTTCAACGACTAGTTTTCGTCGCCGAAAAAGCACAATCAGTTTTGCCCGAGAGTGGCTATGGGCTGTGTGACGAAAATCGGACGAAATACCAAATTTCGTCTAGTTTTCGTCGCCGAAAAAGCACAGTCAGTTTTGCCCGAGAGTGGCTATGGGCTGTGTGACGAAAATCGGACGAAATACCAAATTTCGTCTAGTTTTCGTCGCCGAAAAAGCACAGTCAGTTATGGCCGAGACTGGCTATGGGCTGTGTGACGAAAATCGGACGAAAGAACAAAGTTCGTCTAGTTTTCGTCGCCGAAAAAGCACAGTCAGTTCTGGCTATTGGCTGTGTGACGAAAATCGGAATGAAATCAACAAAAAGTAGTTGAATATTAATAGCATATTTTAGGACGAAAGATGGACGAAAAATGAACGAAATTGATAAAATTGGCTATTCATCATTATGGTTATCATTATGGTTATCATTATGGTTATCATTATAGTAACATTACATTGTAGGATTAAAAAGTGATGAAAAAGTGATGAAATCGATAAAATGATTAATCTTTGATATCAAATTTTATATTGCTGAGTTTTGATATTGTGATTCTATGCTAACAGGGATTTGAAATATGGATTCAACATTACCGATACTTTGTTGTTACGATGGAGAATTGTTATATTTGAAAGAAAAATACGAGTACAGGGGTGGAAGAACTAAAAGTATAATTTTATCTACAAAATCGGATTTTGACTGTCTTCTTCAGGAAATTTATAAGATTACAAATGATAGTCTCAAAGAGTATGAAATCACAATGAAGGTTTTATATCCAAGTACACTTGCATGTCCTCCTGCCGAAATTGTGGATGATAATGATGTTGCAGTATTTATTGCCCATAACATCCGAGCCAATAATAGCAATGTCCCATTGCTGATAAGCAGAGTGCTGAAAAATCCGAGATCTATTGACAGGTCGATTGAAATCGAACCACTCGGTAGTAAGAGGAAGTTGAAAGAAACGACACAGGTATCTCGTAAAACACCTTGTGTAGTTACCCCTCCCGTTGACTTAAAAAATATCTCGACATCATCGGAGCTTCATTGTTCGATATCGTCATCATTCGGTGTTGGAGATTTGCATACGGATGAAAAGACTGATATTAATTATGGTGAGGATTTCAGTTTTGTACCATGCACACTAGATGTCAGTCAAGATGTCAGTCAACGTATTGAGTACAAGAGTGTGGAGAAACCTGAAGACAACCCTCTATTATTTGATATTGTTATGAATGACAGAAGGTATGAATAATTTTTTGAAATATCTTATGTTGTAATTCTGATGATTAATTAGTTCATGTACTTATATGTTTTTAAATAATATATGCCCAGTAAGGTGAATACAGATGACGATCATAATGGGTCAAGAAGAGATAGATGCAAAATTATCTATAGATCTTAACCAAAAGCCTGCTGGTTGTCATGTATTGGAGGAATTATTCATTGACACTCCTGCGGATATGGTAGTATCTCCAAAGCACACTCAACAGAATAGTCAGCTGAAGGATCAGGATATTATCTGTAAGCAAGAAGGAAGTAAGACTGAAAAACAAAGAAGGAAGAAAGAAGTACCACTGAGACATAGTCAGAAAGAGTGTTTTGCCAGCAGTAGTTGGATGGAAAACGATGAACGTAAGTCTTCAATACCTGATTCGGTTATGGTTTATGAAGACAAATACGTACCTAACGAATTCCCTATTGCTGTTGAAGTAAAAGATGATTATCAACAACTTTATCCTAATCAGATGTTTATAGATAAAGACACATTGATCAAGATGGTACAGAAGAATGCTTTATTTACAAACACTGAGTACAAGGTGATGAAGTCCAGCAAAACAAGATATGCATTAAAATGTAAAAGAGAAAATTGCAGTTGGAGATTACGTGCAAGTAGACAAAAAGGGTGTGATGTTTTCAAAATTACTTTCCTAGGCCTACACAACTGCTCATTGCCGCAGCGTGGAATTGATCATCAACAAGCTACAAGCAAGTTGATATGTGATTTTGTGAAAGCTCGAATAGAAGCACATGTATTGTACTCTCCCAAAGCAATTATATGTGATGTGCAACAAGAATTTGGTGTGCAGATCACTTATCGAAAAGCATGGCTGGCAAGGGAGATGGCAATTGCTCTTTTAAGAGGCTCATACGAGGACTCGTATGTAATTCTTCCAGCATATTGTCATGAAGTTGCACAAAATAATCCTGGAACCATCACTAATATTTTAAGGGAAGGAGACAGATTTAAGGCTGTTTTTATGGCTCTTGGTCCATGTTTACGTAGTTTTCAAAGACAAAATCTAAGACCAGTAATAGCCGTTGACGGATCTCATTTAAAAGGCAAGTACAAAAGTACTTTATTTATTGCAACCACTTTGGATGGAGATAATCATATATTTCCCGTGGCTATTGGGATTGGTGAATCGGAGAACAATGAAAGTTGGAATTGGTTTTTAACACAACTGCGGGACAGCTTGGGTCAAGTTAATGATTTGGTTATTATATCCGACCGACACAAGGCTTTATTGGCTCAAGTTCCTATTGTCTTTCCGGATGCTGTACATGGTTATTGTGCGTTCCATATTTCGCAAAACATGTATGCCAAATTCAAACAACAAAGATTATATTCTTACTTTTATACAGCTGCAAAGGCAACAAGAGAATCAAAGTTTCATCAAGTGATGGAAACTATAAAGCACATGAATGAAGATGCACATAACTGGTTACGAGAAATTGAGCCAGCAAAATGGACTACAGCGTATTTCACACGCAGAAGGTATAATATTATAACCACAAATAGTTCTGAAAGTTACAATAGTGTCCTAAAAGATATCAGAGAACTACCCATCACTATGATTTTGGAGCAATATCGGTTAAAGCTTCAACTTTTATGGTTCAAACGAAGAAATACGGCAACAACTTTGACAACAAAACTAACAAAATGGGCAGAAAATCAGCTAGCCGGAGATATGGATAGAGCTCGTGGCACAGCGTGTCATCCTATAAATCTCGATGAGTATATGGTCAGATCTATACAATATTGTGATCATGTAGTTTTAAGCAATCGAAAATGCACATGCCGTAAATTTGATGTGATGGCCATGCCATGTTCACATGCATTAGCCGGAATTGCACAGTATAAGATGGATCCTTATCTATTTTGTGCACACTACTATACAGCGGATAACTACAGGGCAACCTATACAGAATCTATATATCCAGTTGCTGATAAAAGTGAGTGGAAGACCCCAGAAAGTATTCAATCAGCTAATAAACTAATCCCACCCATTGGAAAAAAAACAGCGGGAAGGCCAAAGAAAAAAAGAATTCTCTCACAGGGTGAGGAACGCCGGACTGTCAAATGTGCTAGATGTAAACGTTCTGGACATAATAAAAAATCATGTAACTTTCCTATTACTACAGAGTAAAGGTATCATGTTTTTTTACTTGTTCCCTTTATAACTTTACACATACTTCTTCCAGTCATTATAACATGTCTGACTGAATTATTGAAATCACTATGATTACTTGTTGTTATATATGCATATTATGATATATATTCTTGTTTTTAATTTCTGCATTTTTTTTCAACATTTATAAAACTTATTGAATGACATGATTATACAGGTATCGTACCTATGGCAAATAAATACTATGTGGTATCGTTCATTCCGTTCCTTGGAGGAGGCTGAAGGTCACTTATCCAAGTTCCAAAGCAAGCATCTCCCTCCTGATAAACATCATGATATCCCTTTGGATAGCAAGCGTCATGCACCTTCGGATTGCGTCTCTTTTGTCCCTCCCGCTCCTAAGTTTACTACTCGGGAGTGTGGGTTTTGTATGTTAGGAGCACTTTTGGCTATGATGGTCTTTCTATTTATATTCATTGTAATATGAATGAAGGTGATTGTAATGATATGTGAGGGGGAACTCTATTGTAATGATATTTCTGGAGTATTGCATGTCTCGAATGTTGTAATGTAATGATATATCTTAAGTTTGTAATGTAATGACATTTCTTAAGATTTTGCATTTAAGAAGTTATTCAGTTTGAAAACTGATCTTATTTGGTATTTCTTCGCATCCTCTATTTGGAGTTCATGGCGCAGGAAAAAAGTGCAAACTGATCTTAGAAGAACATTGGATATCTTCTGCTTCTCCTATTACATAGAGAGAAAATATCATAGAGAGTGGAAATGACATAGAGAGAAGATAAAAAATATAGAGAGAAAAAATTATAGAGAGAAAAAAATACTCAAAGAGAAAAATTTATATAGAGAGAAAAAATTTATAGATTGAAAAAAAATTATAGAGAGAGAAAATATTATAGAAAGAGAATAAATATTATAGAGACAAAAAATTATAGAGAGAGAAAAAAATTATAGAGAGATAAAAATTATAGAGAAAAAATTATAGAGAGATAAAAATTAGAGTGAAAAAAAATTATAGAGAGAGAAAAAATATAGAGAGAAAAAATATAGAGAGAAAAAATATAGAGAGAAAAAATTATAGAGAGAAAAAATATAGAGAAAAAAATTATAGAGAGAGAAAAAATATAGAGAGAAAAAAAATTATAGAGACAAAAAAATTGTAGAGACAAAATTATAGAGAGAAGAAATTATAGAGAGATAAACATTAGAGTGAACAAAAATTATAGAGAAAGAAAACATAAAAGAAATTTGTGATTTCGTCCAATTTTCGTCCAACTTTCGTCGACGAAAACTAGAAGAAATTTGTTATTTCGTCCGATTTTCGTCACAAAGCCCATAGCCACTATCGGCCAGAACTGACTGTGCTTTTTCGCCGACGAAAACTAGACGAAATTTGGTATTTCGTCCAATTTTCGTCACACAGCCCATAGCCATTCTCGGCCAAAACTGACTGTGCTTTTTCGGCGACGAAAACTAGACGAAATTTGGTATTTCGTCCGATTTTCGTCACACAGCCCATAGCCACTCTCGGCCAGAACTGACTGTGCTTTTTCGGTGACGAAAACTAGACGAAATTTGTTATTTCGTCCAATTTTCGTCACACAGCCCATAGCCACTCTCGGCCAAAACTGACTGTGCTTTTTCGGCGACGAAAACTAGACGAAATATGGTATTTCGTCCGATTTTCGTCACAAAGCCCATAGCCACTCTCGGCCAGAACTAACTGTGCTTTTTCGGCGACGAAAACTAGACGAAAGTTGGTATTTCGTCCAATTTTCGTCACACAGCCAATAGCCACTCTCGGCCAAAACTGACTGTGCTTTTTCGACGACGAAAACTAGACGAAATTTGGTATTTCGTCCGATTTTCGTCGACGAAACACATAGCCACTCTCGGCCAGAACTGACTGTGCTTTTTCGGCGACGAAAACTAGACGAAAGTTGGTATTTCGTCCAATTTTCGTCACACAGCCAATAGCCACTCTCGGCCAAAACTGACTGTGCTTTTTCGGCGACGAAAACTAGACGAAATTTGGTATTTCGTCGGATTTTCGTCACACAACCAAAAGCCAGTATCTGGCAGAAATGACTGTGATTTTTTTAGGACGAAAACTAGACGAAAACTCGACGAAACATAGACGAAATTTGTTATTTCGTCCTGATTTCGTCTCACAGCCCAAAGACAGTCTCGGTTAGCCTGATTGTGTAATTTTTCTTCGACGAAACATAGACGAAATTTGTTATTTCGTCCGAATTTCGTCTATATTTTAACAGGTTGTATGGGCAGTCTCTGGCATGTTTCACTGTGATGCAAATTACAACAAATTACAAATAACATATCATTCCAACTTCCAACAAAGTACAAACAACATATCATTCCATTACAAACAACATATCATTCCATTACAAATTTCACTGTGATCCAACTTCCAACAAATTACAAACAACATATCATTCCATTACAAACAACATATCATTCCATTACAAATTTCACTGTGATCCAACTTCCAACAAATTACAAACAACATATCATTCCATTACAAACAACATATCATTCCATTACAAATTTCACTGTGATCCAACTTCCAACAAATTACAAACAACATATCATTCCATTACAAATTCCAACAAATTACAAATAACTTTGATCCAACTACCAACCATTACAAACAACATATCTTCCATTACAAATTCCAACAAATTACAAATAACTTTGATCTAACTTCCAAATCATCGAGTCATTCCTTCAGTCATAGCCATTCCATTACAAATTACAACAAAGAACAATATATTACAAATTACAAATTCCAACAATTAACAAGTTCTTTGATGCATCGAGTCATCCCAATCGTCATGGCCCTTCAATCTACATATCGATGCAAAATTTGATATGCAATTCGCCTTCGAAATGAGGTCATATCAAGCTACAAATTTAAACAATTAGATTGCAAGTGTAATTATTGAATATTATAACTGACTGAATATTACATTGCAAACAACTGAATATTATACCTGACTGAAATCGAACTTTTTGTTGCAGCTATAATAATTGGCAAAAGACATCAAAAAAACGCCACAATCAAACCTATATAACATATACAATTGTTAGTTGTATAAAAGGACTAATATTTTATTGTCAGCATTTCGTAATAAAAACTTACCCATTGTTTTGCATAGGATGATCTTTACCATTCTTGCTTATCCATTTTGCACCCTGTAATGCATTTTCATCTCCCAAAAAATTTAAAAACATTGGTAGAATTTCTAAAAATGCTTCTACCTTTTTCCTATACTTAGAAACAGGGTCACTATAAAGAGAGTCTATCAAAACTAATTGCCTATCCTGCATATGAAGAATCCCAAGATACCAATGTTGGTTTTCTTCATTGATAGGGATTATTACGTATGAACACTTCCATAACGGAATGATATCCCCTTTATCATCTTTGAGAGGACTGCCGAATTCTTTGGGCCACCTATATGATGCAATGAAGGCATACATAAGGTGATCTTTCTCTAGGTTGCTTCCATCGTAACTTTGTACAAAGTCCTTCCATTCCTTATAGCATGTTTGACATAATATCTGCAATTCAAAAATGAATAATAAATATTTATTGAATTGTGAGAAAAATTTTTATACAAATACTATTAAGAATGAGAGATATACCCAAGAATATGTCCTAGCCAAAGAAATGGTGACTGTTGTACTGCTCTTATTCCTTAACATACGCTCTTCAAGTAAGTACATATATACATCAATGTGCTGCAACAATATAAAGTTTTAAACGATTGAATATGACATATCGAGATATATCAAAAAAACTAATTGATATAAACTCACCTCGCTCATCACCCATGATGTGCGCTCATATAGTTTGTTAATTAAGTAAGGGGTTATAATGGACCCATCAATTACAACTTCAGGCCTATATTGACAATTATCCAATTAATTACTAAGAGGCAAAATATGTTATCATTCAAAAATAGATTATATAGTGACTATACTTACAAATTATTTCTGTTGTTATCAAGAAAAGCTATCATTGTCTCTCTCTCTTCAGACGAAAGTCTTCTTATCGATTTTTCTACGTCAACGACCTCCTCTTCTTGTATTTCCTTACGGAGAATTTTTTTCTTTTTGTAGGTGGTGTATGGAGAGCTTATTTTTCGACCCGGTTTCTTCAACCGTTGTGATGTTAAACCTTTGAATGTAACCCTCTCCACCACCACCTCGTCTCCCTCCTCATCATCCTTCTCCTTCTTCTCCTTCTCCTTCTCCTTCTCCATTTTATCCTTTTCTTTTTTCTCCTCCTTCACCTTCTCCTTCTCCTTCTCCTCCTCCTCCTCCTCCTCCTTCTTCTTCTCGTTCTTCTTCTCCTTCTCCTTCTCCTCCTCATCCTCATCCTCATCCTCATCCTCCTTCTTCTTCTCATTCTCCTTCTTCTCCTCCTCCTCCTCCTCCTCATCCTCCTCCTCCTCCTTCTTCTCCTCCTCATCCTTCTTCTTCTCCTCCTCATCCTCCTTCTTCTTGTCCTTCTCCTTCTGCACATACCGTTAAAGATAAACATATAGTTAATGCATACGTATACAAAAAGCAAATAATTATAGAATACATAGGAATCGTTATTGGTTTACCTGACTCTCTGCAATGATGCATAATAGTTCTCCAACTCTCTCCTCAAGTGAGGAGATCTTCTTTTCATATTTCTCCTCAATTGAGGAGATCTTCCTTTGACATTCCTCAACCTTCTCCTGAAGTGAGCATAATTTTTTTTCAAATTTCTCCTCAAGTGAGGAGAATCTTTCCTCAAACTTCACTTCATCGGATCTGTCAAAAGCTTCCGGTGCAGTCAACAACAGCTGCTTGCCTTCGAAGGGAGAAGCCTCAGCATCAAATAGATTTTGCAGCAGATCATTTGTCTTCTCCTCTTCTGTGAGAGTCAGCTCTTTCAAAATCTGAGCCTATTAATACATTCAGACAAAAAAATTAATAATTATACGATGCATCTATTACTTTAATCTAAGCAATTAAAAACTCATATACTTACTTTATTTGAATTCACAATATCATTTATTCTTTGGTGTGACGTTACTCTTATGTCATACCAATTGAGTAATCTCGGCCATCTTGGATGCTCAAGCATCATGGCACATACACTCCCCAGTTGGGGAATCCGTTCGAATGCCCATGCCTGTAGCAAATAATTAAAGAAAAATTAATACAAATATCAAACAATAGATACTATGAATTGTTTATGTATAGAATAATACCTGTAAAATGTACATGCATCCAAAAATATTATACTTTGGTGGCCACTTAGTAACATTTACTGCACCTTCAAGCCCAGATATAATATTGCTATAACAGAGGTTACCCCAAGGGTAGCTATTGAAACCGTTCAGATCATCCACCAATCTCAAATATCTTTCCGGTACGTTGACATTCTTGTTGCTCCCAAGAATGACACTTTCCAAAAGAAGTACCAAAGAAAGTTTTATTGCATCATCTGGAACTGCAGTTGCTATGATTGAAGCCATTAAGGAGGCCTGAGTAGCCCCGCGTGGAAAGTATCTGCTTCTCAAGTTGTCTGACCCTATCTCTAGCATCGGAGGAGGAGGCCCAAGACAAAACCGGAGTCCAGAAACTAAAGAAAACTCCAACGGAGAGAAGGAAATAGTCTGGCCATCCAAATCAAACTTCAGACCACCTAAGTGTCTTTGCCACAAATAATGAATGACACCTGGGGAAATCATAGCTCGTGCACCGCGTCTCCAATCAAATAAGAAACCAAAACAACTCCTTTTCATCCTATCCATCATATCTGTAGAATTGGTTTTTGTATCCATTGCCTTGAAGTGCTCCTCAATTTCATTAAGGTATTTAATGCTGTTCCTTGCAGAAGCTTTACCAAAATACCTTAATCTTTCACTTAGCTCCGTGCCCACTTTCTTTTCTTCAACATTCTCTCCCTCTTCTATCTTTCTTTTCTTTTTCTTTACTTCAATAGGTTGTGTAATTATAGAAGAAGCAGGGTCCCTATCACCACTTTCACGAGAACGCCCACGACCACGGTGTCTCTTCACCATCTGTAAACAAAATATATATATGATGAAAATTTGGATGATATGTGGACGAAACAATACATAAAATATGGACCAAACTACTATTAGTTATTCTCCAAATACGAAAATACTGTAAGCTTTGTTTGAAGAGAATTGATCTCTCAGTTTCTAGATTGAACAAAATATCCTTCCATTAGTCCATGGATACAGATAAAGAATTTGTCAACTGACTGTGACTTTTCGGCAACGAAACATAGCCGAAATTTGTAATTTTGTCCAATTTTCGTCCAACTTTCGTCACACAGCTCAATGCAAGTCTCGGGCAGAACTGCCAGAACTGACTGTGATTTTTCGGCGACGAAAACTAGACGAAATTTGTTATTTCGTCCGATTTTCGTCACACAGGCCATAGCCATTCACGGCCAGAACTGACTGTGTTTTTTCGGCGACGAAAACTAGACGAAATTTGTTATTTCGTCCGATTTTCGTCAAAACAGACCATAGCCAGTCTCTGCCAGAACTGCCTGTGCTTTTTCGGCGACGAAAACTAGACGAAATTTGTTATTTCGTCCGATTTTCGTCACACAGGCCATAGCCAGTCTCGGCCAGAACTGACTGTGATTTATCGGCGACGAAAACTAGACGAAATTTGGTATTTCGTCCGATTTTCGTCACACAGGCCATAGCCAGTCTCGGCCAGAACTGACTGTGATTTATCGGCGACGAAAACTAGACGAAATTTGGTATTTCGTCCGATTTTCGTCACACAGGCCATAGCCAGTCTCTGCCAGAACTGACTGTGATTTTTCAGCGACGAAAACTAGACGAAATTTGTTATTTCGTCCGATTTTCGTCAAACAGACCACAGCCAGTCTCTGCCAGAACTGACTGTGATTTTTTGGCGACGAAAACTAGACGAAAATTGTTATTTCGTCCGATTTTCGTCACACAGGCCATAGCCAGTCTCGGCCAGAACTGACTGTGATTTATCGGCGACGAAAACTAGACGAAATTTGTTATTTCGTCCGGTTTTCGTCACACAGGCCATAGCCAGTCTCTGCCAGAACTGACTGTAATTTACGGCGACGAAAACTAGACGAAAGTTGTTATTTCGTCTGATTTTCGTCTCACAGTTTAAAGCCAGTCCCTGGCAGAAATATAGGGCTAAGGATTTGGGTCTGTAGAGCATACCTTGGCAAATCCGACGAAGCCTGAAAGACGAAGCCTCAGCGACGAAGCCTCAACGACGAAGCCTCAGCGACTGTTGACGTTGACGCCGGTCCGACGAACCCTCGACGACGGTTGATCGTGACAAACCCTCGACGATGAACCCTCGAAGATGAACCCTCGACGACGCAGCCTCGGCGAAACCAAGTTACCCAGCCACGACGACGCAGCCGGTTGAGTTGGAGGTTGTCGGACGCAGCCTCGACGAAGGTTGTTCGTGACGAAAACAAGACGAAAGGCTCGATTTTCTCTCAAAACTCGTAAGAAACCAAGTTACCCAGCCGAGATAGGTTTTTACAGTGGTAAGGGTCATTATGTCTTTTTACCTGTTTAGTGTCATCGTGCGACCTGTTTCCCACGTGCTGGTGGCCATTTTCGTGCAGATTTTTTGACGGGGTCCATTCTCAACAATAGTTGAGAGTTGGTGGCCATTTCGGTAAAAACCTCTTTTTAGGCAGAGGGCCGGAAAAATTACCGTTTTCGCTCGGAAATCCCTAAATTGTGATTACCCTGATTTTGGCCTTTACCCATGCGCCACCCTTTCTTTCCCTTGGTACTCCCCCTTTTTTATTATTATTTTTTATTTTCAGAAACTGCAGCTTATTTATTTACATAATTCCATTTTTATTATTTTTTTTTTCATAATTTGTTTCCTCTACATTCTAATTCACTGTTGATGTTTTAGTAGGGCTGCCAATTTAGGACCCGACACGAAGTTAGCGGGTCTGGGTCAGGGCTAAATTGGTTCGGGTCGACACGATAGACCCGTTTAATAAACGGGTTCGATCCGGGTTTAGGTCTGGACACGATAGACCCGAAAAAACCCGTTTAAAATTCAACGGGTCGGGTCGGGTCTACCCGTAATCCGATACTGTAATATGATGTTCCAGCGGGTTTATTGGGTAAGGTCGGGTCGAGTCAGAATCGGGTCAACTGAATAGACCCGTGTAGTAAACGGGTCTTATCGGGTCTGATCGAGTCTACCAGTTTATAAACGAGTCGGGTATGGGTTTAGGATCTAGACACGATTAGTTAAACGGGTCGGGCCCGTGTCTGGGGGATTTGGACACGACCCGAAACTAGACCCGACACGACCCAACCCGTTGCCACCCCTTTTTTTAGTCTAGAGGAAATGCTATTCAGCCCGAAGGTTTTCTCATCAGCCCGATTGACGTGGCAGTGTATAATTGGTGGTTGAATTTTGCTAGTGACATTTAAATCATTAATGTCAACAGTCGTATGTTGCCATGTCAATCGAGGAAACCTTCGAACTGAATAGCATTTCTCTTTAATCTATGGCAATTTTATGGTACTGACTTTAGTATCGTACCGAAATTCATAGGAATCGTCGGATGGCCATAGGGTGGATCTCAGGCGTCCACCTAGAGCTCATCCCATGGTCCCTAAAATAATGCTTTCTCCACTAGGATTTAAGGAAGATGAGAAAAACGGTGCAGATGAATTTGGTAGTAAAGAATCGCTTCGGAAGTGGAACCCTTTGATCTATCTTTTATTTTATTCCCAGTTTAACTATAGCTAAAGGAAAATCTAATTAAATGCTTATTCAATTAAAGTTATTTTGATCATTTTATTTTTATTTTTATTGAGATGCAAGAAAAGGAGGGCAATTTTGGAGAACGATTTTGTTCCAACCTCTTTAAAGAGGTTGAAGCATCCCACTCTCTCCCATTGGTCCATCTCGAGGGCTTTTGGTCATTTCACCATGATAAACAGTATGAAAATGACAAACATATCCTTGGAATGGACCAATGAGAGAGAGAGCGAGATGCTCCAACCTCTTTAAAGAGATTGGAGTAAAATCGTACTCACAATTTAGTTGACCCATTAAACAAGTGGGTCAACTTTACCAATCATTGTGAACGCTTAGAAGAATCTGCAATCTAAAACTTGAGTGCAATGCATGTGTTTTGATGCCTACCAAAAGTTCATCTAGCGGTTCATGTTACGTGGCGATGCTTGCCCACTGTCATGAGGGTCAACAAAATTGCTCTTGTGAAAAGAGTCTACATTCATAGTTTGATTAAGAAGTCACTTAGGACGGGCTCCCTTACTCAATAAATGCTTTGTTCTACTCTTATTTCCGCATCTTTGTTCGAATAAATACCAAGTATTGGAATGCAATTGCAGAGTCCAAAGGCTTGCAATTATGTTGAACTGTCAATCTCTGTTTTTTATGTTAAACTAACAATCTCCATTTTTTCTCGGAAAAAAAAATAATAATCTTCATTTGTTCTCGTCAAATAAGCTTGTGGCCATACAAGACAGAGTGTATCTTTTGCGACATCTAAAGTGCTATCAATCTTGCAAAAAATCGTGTGCATCATACAAGAGCAAACATAATAAAATCCACTATCTCAAGTTAAATGAGTACTTCATTAATGTGAATAATGACAAGGTTCATCTGGATAAACCATATACAATGAATAATAATAATAATAATAAATGCTACGAGCATCCAGTACAGACTCAGGATCCCCACACACCCCATGAGGCTGCACGGGATTCCTGTATTATGGGTTAAATAGCATTGCTCTAATGGTAAACATGACGACTAAGTTGGTGATTGGGACAAGCATGGTATAGATTTTGTTAGTCTTTAGAATTGATAATCTCTAAAGATCTGATAAAAAGGGTGATGAAAGTTTTGATCCGTGATCTATCTTGACTGATGCACTAACAGGTGATGTACTGACCACTATGACTCATTTCCAAAAAAAAAAAACAAACAAAGATTGGATTTATAATATTTAGTTTAAAAAAAAAACAATTTATATGCAAATCTAAAGAGTGTTCTCAAGTTACATAAGAGAAATGAACAAAATATAGTGGATTATATGGGGGGGGGGGGGGGGGGGGGATGTTTTGAAAAATGATTAGCAACCTCCCGAAAAAGCGTACCCTAACCCTATTAACATCCTACATTTCATCTTTCGAAAATTTTAAAACTAGTTCTATTTCTACATTTAAGACTATATCTTGGTTGAAGATATGGGCTCCAACTGCTGATGTGTCAAATATTCATAGAACCAAAAGAATAATTTTGTTGATCTACCTGGCAGCTAGGTCAACATGACCCTCCAACACGAACATCTAGATTAATTTTTTTGCAGCTTTAAAACACGTGCATCGCTGCATCCGATGGTTCATGTTAGAGGGTCATATTGATCCTCTTGTCAGGTGGTAAACAAGACCACATATGCTCCAGACCTTTAAGGGGTGTTTGGCATGAAGAACAATTATTCCGCTTAAACTTTATCCGAAAGAGGGTTTTTTCATCAATTACTATTTCTAATGTATTTCAATGGTTTAGCATTTCGGATAGCATAGAAACGCATGAAGTGATATATTATCATTCCCAAACCCTTCATTTCAATGGAACAAATACTTTTCGTCAATTGCTATTTCTAATGTAATTTGATGGCTCAGCGTTTCGGTTAGCATAGAAACGCAATGAGTGATATAATATTGTTCCCAAACCCTTCATTCCACCAAAACAAATATTTTCCATCAATTACTATTTCTAATGTAATTCAATGGTTTAGCGTTTTGATTCGTATAGAAACATACAGAGTGATATATTATCGTTCCCAAGTCCTTTATTCCACCGGAATAAATACTTTTGGTTATTTTTAAAATATATAATTAGGAATAGAAATGGGTAGTTCTAGAATGATACCAAATACCTCCTTAGGTGCTGCTTCTCTCAAGTTTGGCCCCTCCATTTTCCACAATTGGGATCCAAAGCAAGGCACAAACTACATCACGATCGTCCGATGGAGTGCGCAAATGGGGTTAAGTTGCATTCACTGTTTATGCTAGTCATTGGATACATGTGATGTCATCCATGCCAGATGGATGGCCCCAATTGTGAGAAGGTGGAGGGAGGAGTTCCGAGAAGGTGGAGGGAGGAGTTCCAATAACGGCTCCTTTTTTTTTCCTCACCGTAGCGTCACAGCCGTCCGATGTCGTGCACACTCAGCCAGGTGCAATTCACACATTGGGTATGCTGCATGTGGCAAGAAAAATTGACAGTTGTTAATGAACAGAATCTGCAAAAAAAAAATTAAAAAAAAAAAAGGGTATTAGCCACCGTAAGGCAATTAAGAGTTCAAAAGAAAAACACCATAGACGACCATCCAAAAGCCTACGCAATAACGTCTGAATAATGATAAGGTTTCTGCCCAAATGGCTTCCTATTCTCATGAATTATTGAAAATGGATGCAATTGCTTGTATTACTTTTCTTACTATTTTTTTTGTTTCAGACTAAAGTACATCCGAATCTTATAGAGGGCTTCACCTTCAATTTTCCACTAATGATCTGTCTCCTCTTTCGATCACTAACACTTTGGGGAGCAACACGTGGTGCATCCTATTTCAATAGCCACAATTAGGCCATGGGATGAATCTTAGAGGGATGCCAGCATCACCACCGACTGCCGCCCACCACTGCTCGTCGCCGTCGTCCACCGAAGGGCATCACCCACCGATGCCCCGTCGGCTACCGCCCGCCGTCATCATCGCCGGCCACCGACCCTACCGACTACCGATTGCCCACAGCCGCCGCCCCCGCCCTGTCAGCAACCACCCGTGATGGCCAATGGGGCAACAAGGGTGGTGGCCAGCGGTGATGGCGGTGGGTAGTGGCTGATGGGGCGTTGGTCATGCCCCATCTCTTTTTTTTCCCCCTCTTGTTCACTGTTTTTAAATTACATTCATCCAATCTTTCATTAAAAGCTACTGGTGTTACTTATTTTATCCTCGCAGCTGGATGAACTCGTAGATGATCACTCGAGGATCTCAACACTTTCAAAATCACTGAATTTCGATGAGAAACGAAGAAGGTATGTCGTGCCAAACTTGCCTTCGGCTTTTATTTCCATCTCTAATTTCTTCCCACTTGTTTATTATTTTTATATTACATCCATCCAATCTTCAATTAAAAGCTATTGGTGGTACCGACTTCATTTTATCATCACCTCTGGATGGTCTCGTAAAGGATCACCAAAGGATCGCAACTCCTCCGGAATTGTTGAATTCCGATTAGAAACGAATAAGGTAAATATTGCTGAACTTGCCTCTGGCTCTCATTTCTATATCCTATTGCATTTTGTTGTTGGACTAGAATGCGTCGGAGCATTTCATTACGGTGCCGCAATAGAATGCCCCGGCACATTTCACTAACGGGCCATAGGAGAATTGCACCGACGCATTTCACTAGCTATCCGCCATATTTTCACTAGTGCACCAGTGCATTTTCACTAGCTATGCACCGACGCATTTTTCTTAGTGCACCGATGCATTTTCACCATCTGTGCGCCGACGAAAATGATTTCAGCTCTCATTTCCTCTCTCTTGTTTAATTTATATTACATCCATCCAATCTTCTTTTAAAAGCTGCTAGTGGTTCTAACTTCATTTTATCCTCACCTCTTAATGGTTTCGTAGAGGATCACCCGAGAATCACGCCTCCAGAATCGCTGAGTTTCAATGAGAAACAAAGTAGGTACAATATACCGAACTTGCCTCCGGCTTTCATTTTCATCTCTTATTTCTTTTCTTTTGTTCACTGTTTTTACATTACATCCATCCAATCTTCCATTAAAAGCTACTAGTGGTATTGACTTCATTTTATCCACACCTATGGATGGTCTAGTAGAGGATTACCCGAGGATCGCAATGCCTTCAAAATCATCGAATTCTGATGAGAAATGAAGAAGGTACGTCGTGTCGAACTTGCATCTGGCTCTTATTTTTATCTCTCATTTCTTGCCATCTACTATTGTCGTCGACCACCATTCGCTTGCTGTCGGCTCGGCGACAAGGGTTCACTAAGTACTTCACGCTATGTAAGGGCATCGGGGATGAAAAATGACATCAGCCCAATGATCTTCGATGATGAGGGACGGTTGAAGCGAGAAAAAATTCAAACGGATAAGATGAACATACGTTTTTTACTTTTTATCTATTGTGTTTTAGCTTTTAAGGGTAAACTGGTCACAAAAATGCAACAGCTGTTCAGATTTGACATTTGGCTCGTGTTGAGGGCTAGAAAAGTAATGCAAAAGGCAACCCGATCTATTTCCAGCAATACGTGTGAGTTGGGAGTTATTTTGGAAAAAACCTCCATAATGATTGTACGTAGGTAGAAAAATTTTAGGGGGAGTTTGACAATAGTCCTTTTTGAGAGATGACTCTTAGTTGCAGGACAGGTTAATGTCGATATATAACTCAAGTCTCTCGAAATAGCACGTGCTGCAACAAGTACCGAACCCTTCTTTTACTCCCCCAATGACAAAATTGCCCCTCCAGTAAAGAGCATACATTCATTGGTTGACACAATGCATGCATCATAGTTGCTAAAGTGAAATCACTATAGCAACCTGGCGAATGTTTACTCTTATATGAACTATGCTATTGCTACAGTAATTTCATTGTAGCAGTGAAATCACTGTAGCAACAAGGCGAATGTATACACTTTCTGAAGATGAATGTATACTCTTTTTGAAGACGAATAAATAACATTGCTATAGTGATTTCACTGTAGCAACATAGTGAATAAATAATATTGTTACAATGATTTCACTGTAACAATTACAATGAAAATCATTGTAGCAACCCGGCCAATGTATACTCTTTTTGAAGACGAATGCATACTATATCAACCAAGGATATTCTCGGGATTATTTTAGTATAACTGGCACTAACGGTTTCTTTAAACCCGATTGTGGGTGAAATGGAATCTCCAATCAGACAACTACTAAATATGGGGACCTTAGTTAATCTAGCAAATTATGATGTCTTGCGCTTATTATTGTAAAATAGTTAGGGACCTGGACCTAATTAGCCTAAAATTTTATCATTATTACTTAGTAGTGAATATGGTACCATTCCTTTCCAACAAAAAATTGAATATGATCCTATGAATGCCTACCACATCATGAGTTGGGGGTTCCTGCCATCGGACGGTTGTGATGTCATTGATCATAAATCCTTATAAATCCAAATAAGAGTCGATCCCAGTTTGAGCTTTTTGCACTCTCTCGAACCATGGACGTCACCATGTATTTGTTGCACCATGGAAACAGGAGCACCAACACTAATAGGGTGAATTGTAAACACAATAGAAACACATATTGACAAATAACAGAAGTACAGAAAAGAGGAAAAAAAAAAACACACCACAAGAACAAGACAACGATTTATATGAAAAATCCAAATTGAGATCACCCATGGACGATGACGATCGAAATCCACTATAAAACCGAGGATCAATAGGAGGTACAATCAATCACTCTCTTAACAAGAAAACCCCATCCACTTTAGGGTTTCCATACCTCTTAAGAAACTTGTCGAAATCTCACATATTAATCCCGGCTCTATATTAGAAACCCTTTGTATGTATGGGGGTACATAATTTTAGAAAAATTACAGAAATACCACCTTGAAAGACTCATTGAATCGAGATTGAACCACAGACCCAACAATATACTTGGTTTTAAAATCTCTCTCTCTCTCTCTCTCTCTCTCTTAATTGACCACTTGCTCCTTCTGCCCCCTAGCTTTACAAATACCCACACAAAACGTCAAGCAATGGCTTAAAGAAAGCTAGTACTTCTCCTTTCCAAGGTCTCTCTCTCTCTCTCTCTCTCTCTCTCTCTCTCTCTCTTCTCTCTCTGTCTCTCTCTCTACCGAACACATATGATATACCACCCCTCGATGCCCCGGTCCACCATCAAAAACATCCAGAACATCCGCCACAGCTTCTGTGTCGCCACAATCCTCGCTGGAACAACCGTGTCTCCACGGCCTCCCCGCACCCCTCCTTTTCTTTAATGCCCCCGATGAGGAATTGGTTCAAACACCTTTCAGGCCGCTTCACTAACTAATCACCACGCTCTTGTCGAGAACCCCACCGGCCCGGTCCGGCGACCCACCCGATGCCACCCTCTTCACCCTCTACCCATGTCCTCATCTCGAGTGTCAGCCACCCGGACCAGAGCATGCGAGGGAGTGAGTGCTCTGGAGCGTCGTTTTAGAAATCGGTCACATGCCACACCACCCATTGCTCAACCCTGGCCAAAATCTCGTTCCAAGCCTGACCCAAGATCCCATGAATTGAACTCAAACTACTCCAACCTTATAGTCAAACAAGCTCTGTTCACACCATTTTATTATTATTTTTTTTTTCGAAAAATCTCTATCGACAAACACATTGATAGACCAGACCCAAGAATGGATGGCGGGGCCCGGACTTAGTGCACACATAATGGTATGTCAATGTGCGAAGGCGACGAGTCAAGGGGTCATAACAACGATACCCCTTATACTCGGTGCTGATTCCTAATATGACGAAATACATTGAGCTCGATTGTTACTGTTCTCGCCAGGAGTATGAGGTCGGGCTCATCTCTCTTCCCTTTGTTTTCTTCGGAGAGCAAATTGCTAACTTCTTCACGAAGTCACACCCAGCTCCACGTTTTCAATTTTTACTTAGCAAACTCATGGTGTATGACCCGCCTTGAGTTTGAGGAAGGCTGTTAGTGATAGTGTACAATGGATATCCATAGATTTTTTGTATAGGATACCCATACATGTAGTTTATATATATAGGATACCCCCCTTAGGCACCTATATATAATTAGCCTATGGCCTACTGAGATAGACATTCATTCTCCCCAAAACCTAACCTCTCTCTCTCTCTCTCTCTCTCTCTCTCTCTCTCTCTCTCTCTCTCTCTCTCTCTCTCTCTCTCTCTCTCTCTCTCTCTCTCTCTCTCTATATATATATATATATATATATATATATATATATATATATATATATATATATATATATATATATATATATATATATATATATATATATATATATATATATATATATATATATATATATATATATATATATATGGGAATGCTTAGGTGTGGTCCATGCGGTCCACGGTCAGCAACCATCCGATGCATCGATCGCGTGTATCCAATGCACGGAGTGGTGGTCCGCAAGCACCACTCCGATTGGTGGTCCGCAACCGTCTGATGCACGGAGTGGTGCATCGGATTACTGTGAACCGCACCTAAGCATTATATATATATATATATATATATATATATATATATATATATATATATATATATATATATATATATATATATATATATATATATATATATATATATATAGAGAGAGAGAGAGAGAGAGAGAGAGAGAGAAAAAGAGAGAGAGAGAGAGAATACGGGGTATGAGCTGACAACCCATTTTTATTTTAGGCTGTCAGCTCACAGCCATCCGATCCCACTGATTATAACCGTCTGATTTAAAAAAACAAAACACACACACACACACCCTCTCAATCTCTCTCTCTCTCTCTCTCTCTCTCTCTCTCTCTCTCTCTCTCTCTCGTTCGCTGAGAAAGAACCACCACCGCCCTCACCCTTCTCCTCCCCCTCCGGTGCCGGTCCAGCCGCCTCCGGCTTACCCCACTGACAGCTCCCTTCCCCTCCGTCAACCACCCTCCCGCAGGTAGCCCCGACCTCCTGATCTGGCAGCCCCCTTCTCCTCCCCCTCCGGCGCCGGCACCCCCCTCGCTCAGATCCAGCTCCGACACCCCATCTCCGGCGCCGGCACCCCCTCCTCCCCCTCCGGCGACCCCGTCCCCCTCCAGCAACCCCTTGACCCGCTCTGGCAGGCCCCCAACCCCCTCCGGCGCTATGATCGGCGCTGGGAGGTCGGGGGTGGAGGTCGGGGACTGCCGGAGCTGTGTGCTGACCCCGGCGAGCCCCGACAACCCCGGCGAGCCGATCGAGCTCCCTCCGACAGCAGCTGGATCGGCGCCGCCGGAACTCGCTGACAGTACTGGATCGGCGCCGCCGGAACTCGTTGGAGTGGAGCTCGATCCAGCTGCTGTCGGAGGGAGCTCGATCGGCTCGCCGGGGTTGTCGGGGCTCGCCGGGGTCCGCCGGGGGGTCGGGGCTCGCCGGGGTCCGCCGGGGCTGTCGGGGCTCGCCGGGGTCTCGGGGCTGAAATGGGCTGTCCGTCGGGGGGTCGGGGCTCGCCGGGGTGTCGCCGGGGTGCTGCCGGGTGGGGACGGAGGTCGCCGGAGGGGTCGGGGGTCGCCGGAGGGCTGCCGGGTCGGTGAGGGGGGCTGGAGGGGGTCGGGGACGGGGACAGGGACGGGGGCTGAGAACAGATCTGATTTGTTTTGTGTTTTTTTTTTTTAAAACCAATGGCTGTGATGGACGATCGGACGGCTGTGTGCTGACAGCCCATTTCAGCAAATGGGCTGTCAGCTCATACCCCGTATTCTCTCTCTCTCTCTCTCTCTCTCTCTCTATATATATATATATATATATATATATATATATATATATATATATATATATATATATATATATATATATATATATATATATATATATATATATATATATATATATATATATATATATATAGGGGAGGGATATTCTTACTAATGGAATCTTACTAATGAAAGTTACAAAGCGCCTTTGACCTATCTAGAAGTTTTAGAATTTGATGAAACTTGGTGGGGATGCTCTCTATGGCAAGTTGATCATCCTCACCAAAAATCATCAAATTCTATAACCTCTAGGGGCATCAAAGATGTTATTCAAATTAACGATTAAAATGAACGGTTGATAAAGCTTCTAACATTTGATGCCCCTAGAGGTTATAGAATTTGATGATTTTTAGTGAGGATGATCAACTTGCCATAGAGAGCATCCCCACCAAGTTTCATCAAATTCTAAACCTTCTAGGTTAGGTAAAAGACGATTTGTAACTTTCATTAGTAAGATTCCATTAGTATGAGTATCCCTGCCCATATATATATATATATATATATATATATATATATATATATATATATATATATATATATATATATATATATATATATATATAATCTACTCTTACTCATGGCCTCTTACTCGTATAGTTACCTATAATCTAGGTTGTTCATTAGATCCCGACGTACGGTTCGGATTAGATGGAGAGTTAAAGCAATGGTGTCCGCATTAAATGCCCGTATTAAAAACCTGTATTAAAAGCCCATATTAAAAGCCCGTATTAAAAGCCCGCATTTAATGCGGACACCATCGCTTTAACTCCCCATCTAATCCGAATTGTACGTCGAGATCTAATGGACGACCCGGATCATAGGTAACTATATGAGTAAGAGGTCATGAGTAATATATATATATATATATATATATATATATATATATATATATATATATATATATATATATATATATATATATATATATATATTTATATATATATATATATATATATAGAGAGAGAGAGAGGGACGATCCAGTGAGAAACTCCTTATTTGCAAAACCTTGTGCGAAACCCCCTAGAGGTTTCAAAATTTGATGAAACTTGGTAGGCATACTACCTATGCCATGTTGATCATCCTCACAAATTTTCATCAAATTCTAAAACTTCTAGGGGCATCAAATTTGATAATCAAGTTAAAGGTTTTTATGAACGGTCGGTAAATTTTCTAACATTTGATGCCCCTAGAGGTTTTAGAATTTGATGAAATTTTGTGAGGATGATCAACATGGCATAGGTAGTATGCCTACCAAGTTTCATCAAATTCTGAAACTTCTAGGGGGTTTCGCATAAGGTTTCACAAATAAGGAGTTTCACTGGATCGGCCCTCTCTCTCTATATATATATAGGGTTATGCTATGGTGCGGCGGATTATCATGCGGCTAACGTGCGGCCACCTCCATGGTGGCCACGTGTATTTTTTTTTTTAATTTTTTTTTGGAAATTGATCACCTACCCCTTGATGAGCCACATGTCAAAAATCAACTCATTCTAAAACCTATAGGTGCTTCAAATCGACATTTTTGAACGGTCAAAAAAACCAAGCATATTTGGAGCACCTATAGGTCTTAGAATGAGTTGATTTTTGACATGTGATTCATCAAGGGGTAGGTGATCACCCTCAAAAAAATTAAAAATTAAAAATTACACTTGCGGCCATTCACTTGGTCGCACGTTAGCCTCACGTTAATCGACTGCACATTAGCATTTTCATATATATATATATATATATATATATATATATATATATATATATATATATATATATATATATATATATATATATATATATATATATATATATATATATATATATATATATATGATCCTTATAACATGTTTGTCGTTGGAGAATTGGAGATTGTTCAAATAGCATTACTCTTTTGTTCTTTTTTTGGTAGATTACACTTTACCACCCAGAAGTTTAGCGCAAAAACATCCAACCCCCCTGTAGTTTATTTTGTTCCAAATTGTTTTTCGTACCATTTGAAATATATATTAGCACAATACCCCCTTTTGCCAACTACTTATTTTTCTCATTTGGTAATTTTTATATGATCAAAACTAAATTAAAGGGGGTAAAATGTAGTTTTTTAACTATAGGGGTGTTAAGTGTTTTTCAGCTAAATTTAATGGGGGGCAAAGTATAATTTACCCTCTCTCTTTTTTGAAAAAAACAACAATTATTTGGTTGATTAGAATGAGCCATGCGGTCAATTAATCATACTGACTGTTGGTCGATCGAATTCTGAGAGTCTGGCTCATCTCTTTTTCGAGCTTCTCTATTCAAAACGAATCTTGCATTCGATGACCCCCACATGGCGATCATGTATCGGACAGTCACGATGAAATGAAAAAAAAAAGGTGGGGAAATTAATCTCTGTGTATGTTTCGGCACGAGCCACACACTCTCTCTCAATATAAGCTTTCAACCCAAAACGAAGTGGATAGACCGAAGACGAATTAAGTTAGTTCGAAGAAGTGCACGTCAGTTGATCCGAACCTATGACAACTCGGATCCTCTCATTTAGAATCTTAGGGGTTAGTTGTTAACCCTTGATGATGAGGAGCAGAACCTACCCCTTAATGTGCTGGAGGACAACACACGAAATAGCCTTGTCAATTGGCTTCTCGCTGCAAAGTGAGGTGGATGGTATGAAGTTCTATCTAGCTCATATTTGTGAATAGAAAAGGTCGAGAGCTTCGAATTAAGTCTTAAGATTTATGGGTCTTTTGTTTTTCTTTGTTAAGAGTTTTTGGGCTGGTTGAGCTAGACCGCATTGGCCACCGTTCCTTTCTGGGTGTATGGTGCCTCTTAGGCATACCTTTTTGATGTACACTACAGTTGTCCTATAGGGGATCGCCACATGGTGCTCATCAGATGCTGCAAACATTGCGAATAGAGAGATTTGGAACATAGACGAGCCGAACCCAAATTAAAACAAGTAGATCTTGGAATATAGACGAGCCGAACCCAAATTAAAACAAATAGATCGACCAACATACAATGTGCACGAGATGTTGCAACTACACCCAAAAGCAACCCATCGGAGCTGACATCGTGTCTTAGCTGAAAAAATAGCGGCAAGATTTGTCAAATTTTGCTATTTTACTACAGTGAAACATGTGTTTATCCCAACTAAGGCAGCTCAATACAATCAAAAGTCGATATATGGACGACGAACAAACAGTTTGATTGACGATGAACAAACAGTTTGATTGTCAGACCAATTGATAACCCACAAGAGCCAGTCGTATCCCAGTAGTGATTTAGCCCTCTGTTTCTCTCCCGGGCAATCGCAGGATCGAATCTCGGAATTGTCTTACGCTGTGTGGCGTATGAATCACGTGTGGGTAGAAACAAGGCTCAGTCTTTGTCGCGGGAGAAAAAATATACTTTGCGCTCCTGTAGTTGGCGGACTTCGAATCGTGGTCTCTCTTGGACAATGAAACTCAGAGTCGTCGCTCTAACCAGGACAAATATGTTCTACCAGAGGGAAACAAAGATTGATCTAAATCTTTTGATCTTTGATTGGAAGATCAAATCATCAGTGTGGTGAATGAATCGTCGTGTAGGCCGAGGGGTCGTGACATATGGGCTTTACTTTGATCAGCACGAGGTGTTCAAAGGGGGGCTTTAAGGGGTTGGAGATGGTCAAAATGCGCTCCTTTGTCCAGCTGAATAAAAGAATGGGTCCCCGTGTAGAGCCATCCACGGCGCCGGCCCGTCGGGGGGTTTCCTTTTTATATCTTCACGAGGTATGGGATTTGTTAAGGGTGGTGGACAATTCAAGGACTTTGTGGGTTGTTGCTTTCATCTTTTCCCTGTATTCTCTCTGATGAGCTTTGCTTTAATTTTGAGTCTTAGAGAGAGAGAGAGAGAGAGGTGCCACTCTTCCAAATCTCCCCATTTGAATGTTAAAGGTTCCTGGCTGGTCTTGTTGTATCTGGTCAGATTTCAAAGAGGCTGGTCATGTGGGATCGAAGGTGCATCTCCAAATGTGAAGTTTTCTATGGGCGCGAGTCACCTGTAATGCATATGAGAGAGAGAGAGAGAGAGAGAGAGAGAGAGAGAGAGAGAGAGAGAGAGAGAGAGAGAGAGAGAGAGAGAGAGAGAGAGAGAGAGAGAGAGAGAGAGAGAGAGAGAGAGAGAGAGAGAGAGAGAGAGAGAGTGTGGATATCATAGGCTAACCGTACCACTCTGTGGGCACCGAAATTAGCCCACGGATTGGATCCGACCCGCATGCGAAACCTGGCCCACACACAATGGCCCGCATGCGAAACTTGACCCACACACAACGGCCCGCATGCGAAACCCGGCTCACACACAACGGCCCGCATGCGAAACCGGGCCCACACACAACGACCCGCATGCGAAACCTGGCCCACACACAACGGCCCGCATGCGAAATCGGCCCGCACACAACGGCCCACCTGCGAACTTGGCCCACACACAACGGCCCGCATGCGAAACTCGGCCCGCACACAACGGCCCGCATGCGAACTCAGTTCGCGCACAATGACCCGTACATAAAAAGGGCCTGACTCAAAGCAAACGGGTCCCACCAGACTCGCTACCCGAACCCAAAAGGGGGGCCCACCGGCCCCCCTTCATGGAAAACTGTGCCCCCTTCTTTTGGGGAGGTGTGGCCGGCCATAAAGGAAAAGAAAAGAAAGAAAAAAGAAAAAGAAAAGAAAAAAAAAATCAAAACTGCCTCAATGCGGGGGGAGGTGGCGTGGACGTCTACGCAGCCGTAGATCCGCGACGATCCCTCGATCCAACGGACAAGATGATGTTGTGTCGCCATCCGATCCAAAAGTGCAAAAAATAACAACTCAATCTTCAAAGATCGAGTCACATCTAGCCCGTAACCACCCCAACTAAAAAGGAGGGGATCGAGTTTGTTTCCCCGTATAAAGGAACAATATCTTGATGGTTATGGGGGGAGATATTGGATGAAACCAAAAGATTTCAGCCATATCTCCCCCAACCGCCCCCTTTGCCTATAAATAGAGGGGGTGGGGGAAGGCATCAAGGGTCGGAAAAGTTGATGACGAAAGGGCTCTGCAAGAGAAGGTCCAACGCTTGAAGATCCAAGGCTTCACGAGGCACGACAAGCACGTCCTACGGGAATCCTTGGCCCTTCAAGTCTTCATCAACGTGAAGACCTTGCACTCGAAGATCAAAGCTTCGACTCCTCGCACGAAGAAGAAAGCTTGGAGAAGAAGACACGGAGTCGTCGTCATCCCGACTTCTCCAACAATCTTCATTAACTCCGAAGAAGCCATAAGCAAAGGCCGGAGAAGAAGATCGAAGCCGACAACACCCGTCGTCTTCAACAAAGGCGTCGACTCCTCGCACGAAGAAGAAAGCTTGGAGAAGAAGGCCTGAAGCCGGTGCTACCCCTGCCGTCTTCGTCAACAAAAGCCGACGCTACAACCGTCGTGCGAAGATCGGTGCTACCCCCGCCGTCTTCACCAACAAAGCCGACGCTACAACCGTCGAGCGGAGATCGGTGCTACCCCCGCCGTCTTCACCAACAAAGCCGACGCTATAACCGTCGTGCGGAGATTGGTGCTACCCCCATCGTCTTCACCAACAAAGCCGACGCTACAACCGTCGTGCGGAGATCGGTGCTACCCCCGCCGTCTTCACCAACAAAGCCGACGCTACAACCGTCGTGCGGAGATTGGTGCTACCCCCGCCGTCTTCATCAACAAAAGCCGACACTACAACCGTCGCATAGAGATCGGTGCTACACCCGCCATCTCCAAAAGAAGCCTTCAACTCCAATCAAGCAAAACACGTCCGGAGAAGAAGCCAGCGTCACAACCGTCGCCAGGTCCGAAGGCTGAAGACGAAAGGGCTCTGCAAGAGAAGCTCCAACGCTTGAAGACCGAAGGCTTCACGAGGCACGGCAAGCACGTCCTACGGGAATCCTTGGCCCTTCAAGTCCTCATCAACGTGAAGACCTTGCACTCGAAGATCAAAGCTTCGACTCCTCGCACGAAGAAGAAAGCTTGGAGAAGAAGACTCGGAGTCGTCATCACCCCGACTGCTCCAACGATCTTCATCAGCTCCGAAGACGCCGGAAGCAAAGGCCGGAGAAGAAGATCGAAGCCGACAACACCCGTCGTGTTCAACAAAGGCGTCGACTCCTTGCACGAAGAAGAAAGCTCGGAGAAGAAGGCCTGAAGCCGGTGCTATCCCTGTCGTCTTTGTCAACAAAAGCCGACGCTACAACTGTTGTGCTCAAACCGGTGCTACTCCTGTCGTTTTCATCAACAGAAGCCGACGCTACAACCGTCGCACGGAGATCGGTGCTACCCCCGCCGTCTTCATCAACAAAAGCCGACGCTACAACCGTCGTGCGGAGATCGGTGCTACCCCCACCATCTTCATCAACAAAGCCGATGCTACAACCGTCGCATAGAGATCGGTGCTACACCCACCATCTCCACAAGAAGTCTTCAACTCCGATCAAACCAAATACGCCCGGAGAAGAAGCCAGCCGATGCCACAACCGTCGAGGAAGCCAGAAGAATAAAGAAGCACTGAAGAGGTAGCCATCGCCGTTCGAGAAGAAGATCGAGTCAAAGCTAAAGCCAAAGCCAACGCAAGAAGCCAAAGCAAACGCACCGGTAAAGCCTGCGCCAAAGCAACGCACGTGTCAAAGCCAAGCAACTACGACGGTCACGAGCAAAGCACTGCACGTTCTAACCGATACGACGCGAAGTCCGGAAGAACTAAAGCATCGCAAGCCTCTACCCGCCTACGTTCAAGCGCAAGCGCCAAAGCAAAGCAAAAGCCAGAGCCACGCCAAAGCAACGCCAAAGCCAAAAGCCAAAGCCAAAGCCGACGCCAAAAGCACGATCGACGCCGCGAACCGACGATCAAGGACGCCGAGGTCTAGCAAGGATCGAGGAAGACACGAAGGTCGAGGAACGAAGCCCAAAGCCTCCCTAGCCGAGAAAGCGCGAAGCACGGACGGGACAAAATCAACGGCGGATACTCCTTAGCCTCTCAAGAAACCCTCACCCTGTAAAGACCTCTGTCCTGGGCAACCCCTTCAGAGCTCTCGCATGAATACCATGTGGAGACGCGGATCAAAGGGACCCTCCAGAGGATCTCTCCCATAATCTCCTGATCAAATGTTCGCCGCACCCGGGCTCGCCACACCCGAGCCCCCGGGTCCCGGCCACTATGCAATCTCGTGTGATCCGCAATAAAGACGACCCGTATCTTTTTCTGCGCCCACAGATTTCTGGCACGCCTAGGGGGACATCCTCTCCTTTCATCCGTACGTTTGAAGGAGTTGCTTCAAGTTCGCCATGGCCGGAACAAACGATGATACGTTTGCTCCAACAAGCCTCTCACTTATCGCCGAGTCTCCACTACTCCAACACGGCGATCGAGAAAACCCGGAGGATAACATTCCCCCGGTAGTACGCGTCTACACTCGGCGTACTCAAACTCTTGCGGACTTCTTCACGCCAGAAACTACTGCCGAAGATGCTCGCCAAAGCGCCAATGAGGCCTTGGTGCATGAAGAAACAAGCCTCGATCCTAGAATTCAAGTCCAGAAATTTGGGGAGGTCCAGCCCCAACCCATAGCTCATTTGGGTTCTCCAGCGGACCTTGCACCTCCTTTGCAGGGGGCAAACATCCATCATCAAACGGAAGCAAGTCGGCGCAACTACGTCTCCAACGAGGATGGCGACGATGCAGGCATGCAACATCGGGACATCCTGCGTCATCATCCTCCTTCCGCTCTCCAGCTCCAAGTCATGCAAATGGGTGAACACATGGCGCAAATCACTCGACTAATGGAGGAGAAGGATCGTCACATTAACACCTTGCTTCAAAGGCTAAGTGCAAGGGATGCTACGGCATTAAACCAACCTCCTGCTTCTCCAGCAGCTGCTCCAGCTCCCGTGCCAGCGGAAGTCATCTCTCCAGTGCCAGTTTCGGTGGCCACACAACCTCCGACGGCAGCAACGATGACTGTCCAGCAAATACAAGCGCTGGTGGCCGACATGGTGCGCTCCCACGGCGACAGTCTACCTTCAATCACAGCGGCATACTCAAAGCCTTATACCATAAGGATCCAACAGCTACGCTTCCCTACCGGGTTCCAGCCACCAAAGTTCCAACACTTCGATGGGAAGGGCAATCCAAGGCAACACATTGCCCACTTCATCGAAACTTGCAACAACGCCGGCACATACGGCGATGAGATGGTGAAGCAGTTCGTTCGCACACTCAAAGGTAATGCTTTTGACTGGTATGTTGATCTTCCTCCAGGATCCATTGACAGCTGGGATCAGATGGAGAGGGAACTCCTCAACCGCTTCTACAGCACTCGGCGCATCGTTGGCATGACCGAGCTTACTGCCATCAAGCAAAGGAAGGACGAATCAATAATCGACTACATCGATCGATGGAGGAATCTCGCCCTGAATTCACGAGACCGCTTGTCGGAGGACTCGGCTATCGAGATGTGTACCCAAGGCATGCACTGGGGCTTACTCTACATCCTCAAGGGGATCAAGCCTCGGTCATTCGAAGAACTCGCAACTCGAGCTCATGACATGGAGCTCAGCTTAGCAAATCGCGGGGACTCAAAGGCCAAAGACTTTCTGAAGGTGGAAAAGAAAGACAAACCACCGGCATCCAAATCAAAGCAAGTTAACATCGCCGACATCGCCTCGGCCTCCAAGCCACTCAAAATCGGTGGTAAGTCGGATCAAGAAAAAGGAGTTGCCATTCCACCGCCTCCACCCCAAAGACAGTCGAGGATGACTCTTGAAGAGGTCGAAGCCAAAGAGTATCCCTTTCCAGACTCGGAAGTCTCCTCCATGTTCGATCAGCTGCTACAGAAGAAGATGATCGATCTTCCTTCTTCGAAAAGGCCCGAACAGATGCATCGTGTCAACGATCCACTCTTCTGCAAATACCATCGAGTGGTTAGCCATCCTATCGAGAAATGCTTCGTCTTCAAAGAAAAGATCATGGCACTCGCCAAGCAAGGGATGATCGAGATCAGCTCTGGTGACATCGTCGAGTCAAATATGACGTCAATCACCTTCGACTCTGTCCCGCCAGCGCTGACTGCTCCACAACGCACTTCAATAAGGCTGCGCATCATCTGTCAAAAATCGATGGC
Organism: Chamaelirium japonicum; assembly: GCA_947650365.1. Lineage (NCBI taxonomy): Eukaryota > Viridiplantae > Streptophyta > Magnoliopsida > Liliales > Melanthiaceae > Chamaelirium > Chamaelirium japonicum. The sequence continues at coordinate 46,446,049 of OX393558.1, forward strand.
GAAACCAGCTCCAATAAGACGACGACGGTATGCTCCTACAGTGCCTAGGGCCAAATCCTCACTGCCTTGGGGGCAACCGCCTCTCGTGAAAACGCTCCCTCTTCCAAACGAAGCTATGCCCCTGTATATGCTCAAAGCAAGAAACGAGCAAAGAGACCCTGAAGTCAGCCTGCTAGGCCAGCCATCAGGTAAGTTCGACTTCTACGTCTTCTACTCCAAACCTCCTTCGATCCCAATGAAAGAAATCAAGCCAACCGGTTGGGGATCAAAATATGAGTTGGTAAAGCCTCCAAAAGAGCAAGTCCTTCCGATCAAAGAAGAGCCTTCGGTCACGGCACCAATTCTTCACCCTGACGAAGAAGATCTTACTGATGAAAATGCATGGGCTATGGCGCCTCGAAGGAGAAGACCACGACGATCAAGCTACAGGATAGCACGTCTGGCCAACCACGAGAAAGATCGGGCAACAAGAAAACTCCCCGAAAGAAAGACCTTCAAGGAAAAGAATGAAGCTCTAAAAAGAAAGACGTCCAAAGTACCTCCAGCAAGTCCGAAGAATCTTCTCCAGCAAACATACCCAGAGCTGGTGACACTCCAGGAATTCTTTCCCAATCGCTTCCTTGAAGCTGATCAAAACTTCAAGGTTTCCTACTCCATGATGGAAGTTCACCAAGTGCTCCAGGAAGACGATAAAGAAGGTAGCTCCAATATCGAAAGCATTGAGAGAACCATCGCCGCCAACAGCAAGCCTTGCAACGAGGCTGAAGCACACCTTGCTAACGTTAAGTTCCACCAGGTCAAAGACCCCGTTGTAAAAGTTCCTCCAGTAAAAGCTCTACGAGCCCAGAAAGTCAAAACAGCTGCGAGGGACAAAACCTCTTCACTTGCAAAACCAGTGACATCCTCCGGCCAGATGGTGCACAAAGACAAAGAAGCACCAACATCAAAACGGAAAATTCACATTAACTTCATATCAAGTTTAATGCCACACGTTCCGTTGCTTACTCAAGCTGCGTCAGTCCTGTGGCTCGCGCCTCAATGGCTTCGCAAGCCAGGACGATCGCCTTCCACTCCAGCAAAGGAACTATCGTCACAATTCTCCAAGGCCAACTTCATCACTTTGCAAGAGATGGCACTACCGTTACATGGTCTGTTGCATGTCTCGAGCTCAACCGAGTCTTCCGAGTACACCAGCTCCGAGCAACTCGCAATCAAGCCAGACAACACTCGGGGGCAAAACTTCACCAAGTTGATGTTCAAATCCAGCCGCAACAAAGAAAGAATGGTGCACATGGGTTCACTACCCTTAGTTGCAATACCACTTCGCCTGACAAAGACTCAAGCATGCCTCCGCAAAAGTGGCGAACAAATTCTTCCAAATCGCCGAGGCATCGGCTCCAGTTAAACTCCAGCAATCATCAAAACTCCAGTCAAGAAGATCTTCACTTCTAACTACATTGAAGCGAAGAAGGCGGATGACAACTGCGAACCAGCGGCGACTCTGCCTACCAGCGGCAAGTCCCTCAAAAGGTACTTTGCCTAGCGCAAGGTTACCCCCCTTGCCAAAAAAAAAAAAAGAAAAAAAAAAGAATAAAGGAACTACGTGTGACTTGATCCCTCTCAGTAGGGTACGTAGGCAGCCTGTGAAGGTTCAGTCCAAACAAAAAAAACCAAACCACCATTCTAGAAAATGAGCCCAAAAAAGACGCAAGTTCCACTCCGGGGATCGAGAAGCCGTCAGCCTCCGTTAAGCCACCAGCTCCCGGTGCTGCCACTGCTCATCTCTCGAGGCACCCACGTAGTGCAACTCTGAAAGGCGAGAAACCACCAGCTCTCGGCGATTCGTAAGCTCCTCCCGCTGCTTTGCAAGCTCTATTGCAAAAGTCTTTTCGGTCACTCGAGCTTTCTCCAAACGGGATTCCAGTATCTAAAGCAACACGTGAATAGCAAGTCAAAGTCCTTGAGGCGCCGAAACGGCTCGCCTCCCGCAGCTTACACGCGCTGCAACTCCAGGGGTAGAGAAGCCGTCAGCTTCCAACGCGTCGCCAGCTCTGCACGCTGCTTCGCAAGGACTCCGATTTCTAAAACGACGCGCGAGTAATCTCCACCTTCTTCTACACCCGAACCAAGTCTGCAGTAGCAAACGTGTGAAGCCTCTCCAGTCGATGTTCCTCTTCCTTGGCCTTTGCCAACGCCAAGGAAGCGTCCTCCTCTAGTGAAGCCCGTTGCAAGTAATGAGCCTAGCTATCCGCCAAAAGGGTGCACATATGCTCCTCAAACAAGGAGCCATCCACCAGGAAACCCACCGGCTAATCAAAGCGTCAAGACCCTCCTCCTAGAAGGGTGCGAGCGTCGCCTAGAAAAACTTCCAGTACAATTATCAAAATGAAGCTTAGAAAGAAGGCTCTGCGATCTACACTTTCGCTGGCAAGCCTCTGAGTGTTGAGACAAAGCGCGATCCTGTCCTGAAGAACCAAGCACGGGAACCGCCTCCTGAACCATCGCCGTGACAGCTGTCAAAGACGCCACAAGAACTGACAAAATAAGCTGCGGCCAAAACATCCGTTGGAACTGAATTCTGAATGGCAACTCCGGACTCGGTCGAACGAACTACCGTGAAGATCCCTCATCGGTGAGAATGAGCTTGTCCAACTTCGACACACGCTTCCTGCTTCGAAGTACGGCGGTAGAAGACTCGCGCAAAAGGGGAACGGAGATGCATACTTCCGGGGGAGACCGCATCAACGATCCATCCAGAAGTCGGAAAGCTCTCATAACGGCGGCAGAAGACTTGCGCAAAAGGGAAACGAAGATGCGTACTCCCGTGGGAGACCGCATCGACGATCCATCCAGAAGTCAGAAAGCTCTCGTAATGGCAGCCGAAGACTTGCGCAAAGGGAAACGAAGATGCGTACTCCCGTGGGAGACCGCATCGACGATCCATCCAGAAGTCGAAAAGCTCTCGTAACGACGGTAAAAGACTCGCGCAAAAGGGGAACGAAGATGCGTAGTCCCATGGGAGACCGCATCGACGATCCATCCAGAAGTCGAAAAGCTCTCATAACGGTGGCAGAAGACTTGCGCAAAAGGAAAACGAAGATGTGTACTCCCGTGGGAGACCGCACCGACGATCCATCCAGAAGTCGGAAAGCTCTCGTAACAACGATAGAAGACTTGCGCAAAAGGGAAACAAAGATGCATACTCCTGTGGGAGACCGCATCGACGATCCATCCAGAAGTCGGAAAGCTCTCGTAACGGCAGTAGAAGACTTGCACAAAAGGGAAACGAAGATGCGTACTCCCGTGGGAGACTGCATCGACGATCCATCCAAAAGTCCGAAAGCTCTCGTAATAGCGGTAGAAGACTTGCGCCAAAGGGAAACGAAGATGTGTACTCCCGTGGGAGACCGCATCGACGATCCATCCAGAAGTCGGAAAGCTCTCGTAACGGCGGCAGAAGACTTGCGCAAAAAAGAAACGAAGATGCATATTCCCGTGGGAGACCGCATCGACGATCCATCCAGAAGTCGGAAAGTTCTCGTAACAGCGGCAGAAGACTTGCGCAAAAGGGAAACAAAGATGCGTACTCCTGTGGGAGACCGCATCGACGATCCATCCAGAAGTCGGAAAAGTCTTTTAACACCGAGACCTGAAGAAGAAAAGAAGAGAAAAGCACAAGTCATCGTCAAAAAAAAAAAGGAGAAGAGAAGGGAGTCCTGCAGCCCCCTCATACAAAGAGGGAAACCAAGAGGGGGCCTCAGCAAAAAAAAAAAAACTGCAGCTCCTGTTTTGCGAAAAAAAAAAAAAACTTAGAGGGGGCCATAGCAAAAAAAAAAAACCCCGGAGGGGAGCTACCACCTCTCCCCTCTCTTTCCATTGAAGGCTGGAAACGGGGCCGGTGCATGCTGCACCCCGGCCCGTGCCTGTCGCCCGGCCACCATAGCCGGCCAAACCGCCGAGCCGCTGCCACCGGGCCACCCTGCCCTCGCTCCTGTGCCTCCTGTGCTCTGCCCGGCCCAATCACCCGACACCAACCGCCGCCTCTGCCCAGTCGGTGCCTGCGCCATTCGCCACTGTTGCGCCCAACCTCGACCCTGCTGCAGCTACATTGCCTCCGCACCGCCTGCGCCGTTCCACGTCGCCCATCGCCTACGTTCGCGTGATCCAAGAGCCAAGGGCCCATGGGGGCTGGACCCATACCCCGTGCGCATCGGAGATGCCGCCCACCGCACCGTCCGCCTCACCCCACGGCTCCATTTTTCTCTGCACACGTATGGAACCAAAAAAAAAAAAAAATTGAACCTGCAACCCCAAATGCGTGGGGGCCACAGCCCCATATGAACCAAAAAAAGGGGGAGGGCTTCTCTTTTTTGAAAACCCGCAGCCCCCGTTGGGGGCTGTGGTCTTGATCCCACGCGCCGCCCGCCTGGCCTGCGCCCCCGCGACGCACCGCCCACCTGGCCTGCCCCCCGCGTGCCGCACCGCCCACCTGGCCTGCGCGTCGCATGCCGCACCGCCGAGCCGCTGCCGCCTACGCCATCCGCTGCCCCGGCACTGCACCCGGGCTCCGCCCCGTGCGCCACTCCAACCCGGCCTGCCGCCAGTCGCACGCGCCCCGCCTGCCGCTCGCGCTAAACCGCACGCCGACACCGCCGCCCGCCGACACCGCCGCCCGCCGTGCCTCTTGCGCACGCCGACCGCACCCGTCGTCGGCTCCCGCGCTGGCCTGAGCGCGCCGTGACCCCACCTGTGTCCCACACCTAGCCGCCGCCTGCGCCGCTCCGCCTGAATCCGAGCCCGCCTGCGCTGCGGCCACGCTGCCCGTGCCTCGCCGCCGCTTGCGCCGTTCTGCTCCGCCTACCGGTTGCAACCGAGCCCGCAGCCGCCATGCTGCTGTTCACCGAACAAAAAAAAAAAACAGAGACGGAACAAAAAAAAGAGGGGAAAGGATGTTGAAAAAAAAAATCGTTATTCATTTAACCCCTATATTTAGGTATAATCGGCTATTGGGATAGAGATGGGGTAAATCTCAAATCCCTTGAATCTAGGGGTCTCTAATCGGTGGGCATCCATATCCGATGTAACAACGAAAAAAAAAAACGAAGAAAGTGGGGCCGCACCCCGTCGACTCTGTCTCCTCCCTGCGCTATGCCAGACTCATCGTCATCATCACCTTCGGCCGCAACAATCGGCTTCCACCATTACGCTATCGCACCGAAGAGGGGCAACAACCCTCCTCCGAGGTGCATCGCAGCCGTCCTCGTGCTCTCGTCGTCTGGCTGCTCTGGAACTCCGCACAGCGGCCGCCGTCAATGTTCGCACCATCCTCGAAGCAAAGAAAGTCCGCAACAACAAGGAAGATGAACAAAACGCTAGAAGAGGTCTTCGTCTCTAAGCCGCCAAAGCCCTTCGTCTCCCACGCTAGCAAGACGATTGGGGAAACGAAATGGCGGGGGTCCTTGTAAAGACCTAAATTCTGACCAAACACGCAGGTCAAGTTCAAGCGCTACGCGTTTCCCGCGGGCGCACTCGACCTTGAGGGGGCATTTATGGGCACCGAAATTAGCCCACAGATTGGACCCGACCCGCATGCGAAACCTGGCCCACACACAACGGCCCGCATGCGAAACCTGGCCCACACACAACGGCCCGCATGCGAAACCCGGCCCACACACAACGACCTGCATGCGAAACCGGGCCCACGCACAACGACCCGCATGCGAAACCTGGCCCACACACAACGGCTCGCATGCGAAATCGGCCCGCACACAACGGCCCACCTGCGAACTTGGCCCACACACAACGGCCCGCATGCGAAACTCGGCCCGCACACAACGGCCTGCATGCTAACTCAGTTCGCGCACAATGGCCCGTACATAAAAAGGGCATGACTCAAAGCAAACGGGTCCCACCGGACTCGCTACCCGAACCCAAAAAGGGGGCCCACCGGCCCCCCTTCATGGAAAACCGTGCCCCCCTCCTTTTGGGGAGGTGTGGCCGGCCATAAAGGAAAAGAAAAGAAAGAAAAAAGAAAAAGAAAAGAAAAAGAGAAGAAAAGAAAAGAAAAAAAAAAAATCAAAACCGCCTCGATGCGGGGGGAGGTGGCGTGGACGTCTACGCAGCCGTAGATCCGCGATGATCCCTCGATCCAACGGACAAGATGACGTTGCGTCGCCATCCGATCCAAAAGTGCAAAAAATAACAACTCAATTTTCAAAGATCGAGTCACATCTAGCCCGTAACCACCCCAACTAAAAAGGAGGGGATCGAGTTTGTTTCCCCGAATAAAGGAACAATATCATGATGGTTATGGGGGGAGATATTGGATGAAACCAAAAGATTTCAGCCATATCTCCCCCAACCGCCCCCTTTGCCTATAAATAGAGGGGGTGGGGGAAGGCATCAAGGGTCGGAAAAGCTGATGACGAAAGGGCTCTGCAAGAGAAGCTCCAACGCTTGAAGATCCAAGGCTTCACGAGGCACGGCAAGCACGTCCTACGGGAATCCTTGGCCCTTCAAGTCCTCATCAATGTGAAGACCTTGCACTCGAAGATCAAAGCTTCGACTCCTCGCACGAAGAAGAAAGCTTGGAGAAGAAGACCCGGAGTCGTCATCACCCCGACTTCTCCAACGATCTTCATCAACTCCGAAGAAGCCATAAGCAAAGGCCGGAGAAGAAGATCGAAGCTGACAACACCCGTCGTCTTCAACAAAGGCGTCGACTCCTCGCACGAAGATGAAAGCTTGGAGAAGAAGGCCTGAAGCCGGTGCTACCCCTGCCGTATTCGTCAACAAAAGCCGACGCTACAACCATCGTGCGAAGATCGGTGCTACCCCCGCCGTCTTCACCAACAAAGCCGATGCTACAACCGTCGTGCGGAGATCGGTGCTACCCCCGTCGTCTTCACCAACAAAGCCGACGCTACAACCGTCGTGCGGAGATCGGTGCTACCCCGCCGTCTTCACCAACAAAGCCGACGCTACAACCGTCGTGCGGAGATCGGTGCTACACCCGCCGTCTTCACCAACAAAGCCGACGCTACAACCGTCGTGCGGAGATTGGTGCTACCCCCGCCGTCTTCATCAACAAAAGCCGACGCTACAACCGTCGCATAGAGATCGGTGCTACACCCGCCATCTCCAAAAGAAGCCTTCAACTCCAATCAAGCCAAACACGTCCGGAGAAGAAGCCAGCGTCACAACCGTCGCCAGGTCCGAAGGCTGAAGACGAAAGGGCTCTGCAAGAGAAGCTCCAACGCTTGAAGACCGAAGGCTTCACGAGGCACGGCAAGCACGTCCTACGGGAATCCTTGGCCCTTCATGTAACATCCGCCCCAAACACACAAGATATTGTCCGTTTTGCCCGTGCCCGCACGAGAACTTCCCAGGGAGGTCACCCATCCTGGTACTACTCTCGCCCAAGCACACTTAACTACGGAGTTCTTACGAAATCCGTAGCGGCGCACGGTTTTAAAACGCGTCTTCTATGTTTGGGAGGGGAAATTATATAAGTAGCTCAGGATCTCCTTCTCTCCAGACGATGTGGGGCTAACTCATGGCCTTGTACACCTCACCTCACCTCACCTCACCTCACCTCATCCATCTTGGCATTCCCTCCTCAGGAGTCTTGGCTCTTGGCTATTGGCCTATTGGATCTTGGTCGTCACAATCCACCCCCCTTAGGGCTACACGTCCTCGTGTAGGGTTAGACCCCCCCATAGCGAGGAGAACCGGCTCTGATACCATTTTGTAACATCCGCCCCAAAACACACAAGATATTGTCCGTTTTGCCCGTGCCCGCACGAGAACTTCCCAGGGAGGTCACCCATCCTGGTACTACTCTCGCCCGAGCACGCTTAACTACGGAGTTCTTACGAAATCCGTAGCGGCGCACGGTTTTAAAACGCGTCTTCTATGTTTGGGAGGGGAAATTATATAAGTAGCTCAGGATCTCCTTCTCTCCAGACGATGTGGGGCTAACTCATGGCCTTGTACACCTCACCTCACCTCATCCATCTTGGCATTCCCTCCTCAGGAGTCTTGGCTCTTGGCTATTGGCCTATTGGATCTTGGTCGTCACACTTCAAGTCCTCATCAACGTGAAGACCTTGCACTCGAAGATCAAAGCTTCGACTCCTCGCATGAAGAAGAAAGCTTGGAGAAGAAGACTCGGAGTCGTCATCACCCCGACTGCTCCAACAATCTTCATCAGCTCCGAAGACGCCAGAAGCAAAGGCCGGAGAAGAAGATCGAAGCCGACAACACCCGTCGTCTTCAACAAAGGCGTCGACTCCTTGCACGAAGAAGAAAGCTCGGAGAAGAAGGCCTGAAGCCGGTGCTATCCCTGCCATCTTCGTCAACAAAAGCCGACGCTACAATCGTCGTGCTGAAACCGGTGCTACCCTTGCCGTTTTCATCAACAGAAGCCGACGCTACAACCGTCGCACGGAGATCGATGCTACCCCCGTCGTCTTCATCAATAAAAGCCGACGCTACAACCGTCGTGCGGAGATCGGTGCTACCCCCGCCATCTTCATCAACAAAGCTGATGCTACAACCGTCGCATAGAGATCGGTGCTACACCCACCATCTCCACAAGAAGTCTTCAACTCCGATCAAGCCAAATACTCCCGGAGAAGAAGCCAGCCGACGCCACAACCGTCGAGGAAGCCAGAAGAATAAAGAAGCCCTGAAGAGGTAGCCATAGCCGTTCGAGAAGAAGATCGAGTCAAAGCTAAAGCCAAAGCCAACGCAAGAAGCCAAAGCAAACGCACCGGTAAAGCCCACGCCAAAGCAACGCACGTGCCAAAGCCAAGCAACTACGACGGTCACGAGCAAAGCACCGCACGTTCTAGCCGATACGACGCGAAGTCCGGAAGAACTAAAGCATCGCAAGCCTCTACCCGCCTACGTTCAAGCGCAAGCGCCAAAGCAAAGCAAAAGCCAGAGCCACGCCAAAGCAACGCCAAAGCCAAAAGCCAAAAGCCAAAGCCAAAGCCGACGCCAAAAGCACGATCGACGCCGCGAACCGACGATCAAGGACGCCGAGGTCTAGCAAGGATCGTGGAAGACACGAAGGTCGAGGAACGAAGCCCAAAGCCTCCCTAGCCGAGAAAGCGCGAAGCACGGACGGGACAAAATCAACGGCGGATACTCCTTAGCCTCTCAAGAAACCCTCACCCTGTAAAGACCTCTGTCCTGGGCAACCCCTTCAGAGCTCTCGCACGAATACCACATGGAGACGCGGATCAAGGGGACCCTCCAGGGGATCTCTCCCACAATCTATTGATCAAATATTCGCCGCACCCGGGCTCGCCACACCCGAGCCCCCGGGTCCCGGCCACTCTGTAATCTTGTGTGATCCGCAATAAAGACGACCCGTATCTTTTTCTGAGCCCACACACTCACTAGCCGGGTGTGGCCCCCACATATCTATCATCCACGTAACAAAGATCACAGAAAGATTGGCATGCATGTGAGGGGGAGTTTTGGAGGATTAGTCCCACCTCGGTAAAGTGAGGTTTGGTGAGATATTTAACTTGACCTCAACTTGACCCAGCCACCATTGCCGCTACCCTAACTAATCACCACCACCACAGCCAACCAACCACCGCCTGCCACTGACCATTGTTGCCCCGATTGGACACTACCACCTTCCGCTAACACCACCATAATTCCAACCCATTTAAAGTCCAACGTGGAAAAGAAATAAAGAATTAAATGTCCCAAAAAAAAATTTAAAGGCATTTGCCTAGAAAAAAAAAAGTGACAATTGATCTTAAGACTTTTTATTTCTTAGAAAAAATGAGTCCGAGGATATTTAATTACAGAGGACATCTAACCCTCATCGGATTCCACATTGACGATGGCTATATACAACTCAAATTTTTCAGAGACATCCCATTAGGACATAGCTTTAATATACCCAATATGCCCCTATCACAAAACAACACTATTGCGAAGGACAATCCTTGGCCACTATTGCCATTTGTCGGTCTTCCTCCTCTTTCTTTTTCTTCTTCTTCTTCTTCCTCCATCTAAAATAGTGACTCGATCATTGAAGGTCACATCCCTCTACATCTCATTTGACCATTGGAATTTGAGTGCTCCTACAATCCATGCGGTTATTGGAGGCCGAGTGATCGACCAGAATGGCCCAAGTGTAGGAGGAAGAAAGGAAGGAGGGAGAGGTGGCGGTGGTGGGTTAGATGGGATCAAAGGCGTCAGATGGGCGGTGACTTGCAAGAGAGTGCAAGCCAACAACAATATGCACAGGTTTAACGATGGCAGCGGTGGGCATATCGTAAAGATATATTTTAAAGAAAAAATATTGGGTAAAGATAGGAAAAAGTATCTACAGGAACAAAAATATATTTCTCGGAATGTTTTTTGATGTTCCTAAAATGTTATTCCTTAGGAAGACCATTTCGAAAGAATTTGGAACAACATCAAACAAAGAACAATGCCAAGCATGCTCTAGAACAAAACTTTTGTATAGGAATAGAAATTGGCCTAGAAACATCCCACGGGAATGATACCAAACACCCCCTAGGTTTCCAGATTGGGTTTCTACCTAGTTGGTTCGAACCCGACTTGTAAGATTGTGGCACAAGACTGAAGCAGTCTTCTATCACTTTGGCCTAGGGGTGGCAATGGGTCGTGTCGTGTCTAGTTTCATGTCGTGTCCAAAACCCCTAGACCTGGACCCGACCCGTTTAACTAATCGTGTCTAGATCCTAAACCCGTACCCGACCCGCTAATAAACGGGTAGACCCGATAAGACCCGTTTACCACCCGGGTCTATTCAGTTGATCCGATCCGACCCAATCCGACTCGACCCGACCTGACCCGAAAGACCTACTGGTATTATATATTATAGTATCAGATTGCGGGTAGACCCGACCCGACACGACCCGACCCGTTGAATACTAAACGGGTCTTCCCGGGTCTACCGTGTCCAAACCCTAAACCCGGTCCCGACCCGTTTATTAAACGGGTCTATCGTGTCGACCCGTTTATGACCCGAACCCGTTTAGCCCAGACCCAGACCCGCTGACTTCGTGTCGGGTCTGCCGTGTCGGGGCCGAAATTGTCAGCCCTACTTTGGCCCATTGAAATTGGAGACAAACTTATGTTGGCAAGTTCATATCCTGCTCTAATCATTTGAATGGGTTTTGAGAATTTCATCCTTTCTACAGACTTTCACATGGCCATGCCGGGCAAATGGCAGTAGAAGAAGCTTCACTCAAACCATAAAGGCGTCAAGACTTATGGAGGATGTAATCAAGTATCATAAAATTTGGTGAAGTATATAAATGTGGAAGTATGTTTGTTCTTGATGTAGAAATATTAAAAAAAAAATTGTTCATAGCAAAGGGAGGTTACAATCAGCCCTTCCGGAGGAGCCACAGGCCGGCGCAAAACAAAGAAATATTAAATCTTGATGATGGTAGAAGTATTAAATTATGGAAATATATTTGGATTGGAAAGTATCCTCCATGTTCATTTTTTTCTTAGAATTACATTAAGTCTAGGATGAAGATGCTATTAATTCACATCATACCCACACGATCATGGTCTAGGTCTAGTCCAGTATGATATATGGCCTAGCCCAAGGGTGCAAGCGACTCTTGGTTTAAAAGATGACCGAGCGAAAAGAAATTATCTAGTGGTGGGGGGGGGGGGGGGGGGGATATGTTGGCGTGGTGAACAAGCCACTCACGGTCATCTGATGCATGTGGGAACCATCCATGAATCACATCGTCCCTCTAACGTGGCACTTTTGTGCCATTTAATTTAGAAGGTGGTTGCATTGGAGGGACATTAAGATTCATGGGTGGATCCCACATGCATCAGACGGTTAATTGTTCACCAGGCCAACATATGCCCCCAGTTCACTAGATAATTTTTCGACTGAGAATGACTGAATGGATATTTTTTTTTGAGAATTCCCTCCAATCGTGAGGGAGACGGGTAAAATAAGGGTGATGGACTTACTTTATCAAGGAAGGAAAAAAACATTACTCTTAGAGAATCTTCAGCGAATTCCAATCGCTTTCATCATTCGAAAAATAGGAAAAGAAAGTGATATTGGGTGAAAAATGCCCCTCCACCAGACTCCCAAACCGAAAGCCTGAGTAGATTATCTCTACTTCTCTCCATAGGATTAGAGAGAGGAGTAGAGAAAGATTAGATAATAGGGTCCCAGGTTTGAATAAAACAAACTATCTTATTTCTTTTAATTTTCGAAAGACTACCAATCAAGTATTGTTTGGTGGACTCTTAAATTGGGAGCGTTGGAGTGCTTTTCAAATCCCACGGAACTTAGGAGTCCGTTGGAGGTGCTCTTAGTACACTTCGCGGCTGCTGAAACTTGGGGTACTGCCCGCTCAACCCTTTTGCCCGTCCCGTCTCAGTCAGAATGGAGCTCTGCTGCCCTCAACGCGCTCTCCCGACCCTCCGCCGTCACCACCGCAGGCCGCCCCTCATCCTCCCCACCTCCCATCTCCCCCTTCTCCTCTCTTCCGCCTCCCCTCTCCCTCCCGGCAAATCCCTCGGGGCCCGATTCAAGCCAGGTACCATTGATAGGGATTCGGCGGTCGGATCGCAGGAGGGAAACCCTAGTCTCACGACCCGTTCCTTTTGATCAGGTTGCCTGAATACCCCCCGGCTGAGAGCCACGGATTCCGGGGATACCTCGACCGTCGTTTCTGAGGAGCGGTATGGAACGACACCCGTGACTGTAGAGGAACCTTCCTATACTGCCGGTACCACGGAGGAAGCTCCCGTTGGCGATGGTGAGCGGAGTGAAGCCCTAGATTTCTTGAACAAGCTCGATCTCAAGGTATTGCTTTGTGTATTTTCAACAAATGGTTCGATTCTTGTGTGTAGATTCCAGATCAATAGCTGTGAGATAATAATTTCTGGATCGATTAATGTGTTTTAGTCACCAAAACAAATTAATTTTTCCTCGAGTTTGATTTGAATATTGCTTCATGTAGTTTGTCCTCGACTAGCTAAGTATATCCAAACATCGTCGCTATTGCCTATTGGGTGCACGAGCTCTTGTGGGTACATGATCTTGAGTGCCAATTATCGAAAAAGTTCAAATCTTACTCGCATAGTATTTGGTGGGTCGAGTTGCATCCCACTTCTATATACGATACCTAGCTATTTTTACAACTTTGAAGGACATTGTGGTTTTATTTCCTTATCGTTATTGTTACAATAAGCATCGTTCCATTATGCTTTAGGATTTGAGAAGGTCTTGTCTTTCGTTAGAATCATTGCTGAGTTTGAAACTTGCATTCGATATAATGATCTTCCGGAACTATGAAATGCTTGTCCTTCATTGGTGACTTTATGACATGTTCGTTGGGAATCTTTGTTTTTGCAATCTCCATCAAAATCAACATGTTGATGCCATGATTGATTTGAGAAAGCAGATCGATAAAAGCAACCACAAACTCGACAATAGGGAAGAAGGAAGGCTTTAGCAATTGATGCAAAAATAGGGATAGTTACAACAATTGATTTTTTTCTGATAATATTATTTTTTAGTGAAGCTGTAAATATAATTTTATTTATCAAAATGGTCTATTCGAATAGTTGGACCTTTCTTCTCTTTCCACCAGAAAAATAAAAATAAAAATATATCTTAAAGGGGATATGATTCCTTCTTGTTTACCTTTTCTTCTTCTTAATCTCTTTATGTATTTTCTTTCTTGTTTCTTGATAATTTTCAAGCATAGGGCATGCGTCCTTATGAAACAGGAAATGGGTTGTAATTGTTGTTTATCGGGGAAGGGGACCACAGGAGGAGTGATCAAACTCCTTGTCCCTAAGGAGTGGAATACCAATTGTCCCTTGACATGTGAATGGCCCCACTGGTTGTGGAGGTGTTCAGATTCCTCTCCTTAGGGGGAAAGGAGTTTGCTCCCGACTTTCTCTCTTTGGGTCTTCGAGATACTAGGAAAAAGGAGAAAAAGGGTGGTCAACCACTAAGGATAAGGTGGTCGACCTTTTTTCGAAATCATCTTCAACTTACAACTTTCAATTAAGCATTGGGTTTTTCTAAACAAAAAAAATCCCTCCAAGGGGAAAAGTCAAATGAAAAATGTTCACGTATCTATTTTAGTTTTATTATACTACTAATCAATTCTATAATCATGCTCTTGCATCACTCCCTCTAGGTGGAGAGATCTTGGCTTCGCTGAGAAACTGATAGTTGCGATGAGTGGAACTCTTGGAATTCATCTTTGATCTTACCTAGGTACTCGTCGATAGGTTTTCCTAAACACTTGGATAAGAAAGTTTGTGATATAGATTACCTCACTTTAAGATCTCAAGTATGTCCAAACTTGATCAACCAATTGATGATCGCTTCTTAATCTCTACTCTTGGACTTTTTCTTTGCCTTTTCTTTGACTCGGCATGTGAATAACTTGTTGGATCACATGCAAAAGCTTAAACCTGAGTCGATGCTAGACTTGGTGTTGTCATTTGCACCAGCGTGTAATCTCTTGTAACTTACGAAAAACTGATGGTTTCTTGCTATCCTCCAGAAAAGGATCTATATAGGCTTGAGAGTAGAGCAACTTTTCTTGGGATCATCGAGATAATCACCATAGGTTGTTTTGGTATCGACTAACTTTGGCCCTGACTTTTCCTACTGATTTTGAAAATAAACTAGGATACTTCGATGACTTTAAAGTTGAGTTCGTCCTTTCCTTGAATTCCTTCTATGGATGCAAAGTTATATTCTTTCCATCTTTAGGTAATGATTTGTGTTGGACTGTGTCTATTGAACCTATCGAGATCATAAAGCCATGGACAAACAAGTAAGTTATGGTATGCATACATCTCCACCACATCATACCCTACCTCGTTTTCAAATACTCTTTCCGTAATTACCTAAATAGGGTGATATAAGGGGTACACCATATTTAGATGGTGGAAGAATAAGAAAGATAGATAGATAGAGAGAGAGAGAGGGAGAGAGAAAGGTCTGCGTGTTTTCATGAGAGGAGTGTGTGTGTGTGTGTGTGCAGCCGTACGGTAACAGGAGGCATAGTTACCAAGTTTGAAGTCGGGAAAATATCTTCTAGGGGAGGAGTTAGAAAAATCGGGGAAAAGTTTGAAAGCTCGGGAAAGAGTTGGAAAACAAACAGTAGAATTTTATAACATATTTATATATAGATATTCTAACAGGTTTTTTTAGAGTACATTACGGATTAAAACACAACTAATTCGGATTAAAACACGAAAATCAGGATTAAAACATGAAAAATCTGATTTTTTCAAAATAAAAAGGGGGGACTTAGTGAGCTGTCCCCTGACAACGAGATTGGTTAAGTTGAAAGGATTTTGAAATGCTGTGGATGAAAATGCCCTCCATAGCCTTTCAAATTTTCTTTTGCCATGCCATCGAACTGCTCACCGCATTGAACCACAGAATGCTGCCGCCAGAGCTACTTACCGCCGAATCAAACCTAACCCTAAACCTAAGATCAACAGGCCATGGGATGAAGCCTAGACCTAGGATTCTCAACCGAACCACCGAATCGAACACCGCCGTCAGAGCTGCTCGTCGCTGCCGCTGCTCCCACCTTTGCCTCTGTTGCCGTCGTTGCCGAAGCTGCTTAAGAAAGATGAGAGAAGCAAGGGACAGTAATTTCGGGTTTGTCTTTTCAGGGACCTTAGGCTAAATAAAATTTGAGCGGGTCCTGTTCATGGGACGATCTATTGTTAGGGATCTGACTCACACATTAACCCTAAAAAATGGGAAAGAGTCGTGTGGCAAACGTTTATTGAATAAGTCATGTTTTAATCTCAGCTTATTCAAAAAATCGAAGTTTTTAGTAACATAGATAGGAGGGGAGGGGGATGCGATTTGGTATGACCGTATGAGATAGGCCCACCTTTGGACTTTTATGGTAAGCCCAATAGCTTAAGTTTGAGGCCCAATAATGCCACATCAGCAATTATTTTAAGTTGTGGTTTTTTAGCTGTCGGATCGAAATCTAATCTCAATCGTCGCTTGCCATATGCTGACTACAAGCATATATGTCATATTAACTATAGTCAAAGCACACCTGGATTGGCCCGAATTGAACCCGAAAGCCATTCAATTGTGGTTGTGGGCATCCCTACACTTCAAGGCATAAAAATCAACTAATAAATCAATCTAAAATGGCTAAAAACATCATAAATTTGTCATAAGTATTAGTATTTGATAGACCTATTCAACCCCCCCCCCCCCCCCCCCCCCCCGCGTCCCCAAGGTTCTATTACTAGGATCTCCTATGTATCCATACAGTCCTAAATTCCTAATCCCTCAAAACTGGTATCAGATCCTTAGTCCCTGGTTCACCAGTTCTTCACAAGTTTGTGGATATGTACTTGCTTTTACTCGCATGTTAAGGAGCTTGTCAAATGTCAACAAGTTGACGATTCAGCCGGGTAAAGTATCCTAGATGAACTATTTTTAGCAACAAAGATAAGGTAAGAATATTTTGGAAACAACAGTATTTGGAATTAAGAAGAAGAAGACATTATCTATATATGTGGAAGAACATTTTGGTGCTGTTTGGCTTTGCTTTTCCAGGACGATATGCTTATGTTAGCTGTAGCAGGCTACTTGTCGTTTTCTTTTTTTTTTTATGTCCATTTATCTTAGTGGGGAGTGGGAGGGGACTATGCATCTCAGCTGGGCGCAAACACTGATTTGAACTCAAAATTTGTGTTTTCAAAACTCGTAATATTATGAGGTTTTAAACCGCAACAATTAGCGGGAGCTGGCCACATATAGGGGCAGTATGGGGTTTTCAAACCACGTAATCAAAGGCAGGCTTAGAAGGCTCTGAGGCAATTGTAGCTGAAGAACGTGACAATTATTAGTACTTATATGTACTATGTAGTAGTATCCTAGTATGTATGCAAAGTCAGATCATGTCTTCAGTAGTTTACTACTTTATGCGTGTAGTTAGAGCATTATGCATGTGATCTGCATTTGACCATATCTCATATGTGGTTTGTGGAGCATTATTGGTTATTATGTAATTACTTCGACGTTGATAGGGACTTTGAATGTTGGGTTAGTATTTGAAAGAGAATGCTATGAAGGGACTTTAAATTGGCATGTGTATGTATACTATGCGAAAGATTTGGTTCATTGTTGAAGAAGCATATGTTATATTTAAACTCTCTTAAGTGCTCCTACAATTTGAAATGCTTCATCCATCATTTTTTTTGTCTATGCTATAATTAAAATTCGTACAAGATATAGAGGTGGTGAATGGAGATATTTTGTTTGAGATGTTAGTTTTCATTTGCATGAGGCAGGAACTCACTCTTGTGCAACTTATAGATACACTTGGCTAAGAATCACACCTACCAATTGAATAAACCTTTTGATGTTCCATATTGCTAAATCAGAGACATACGTGAATATAGTATGGTATTGCAGATTATTGATGCAGAGTAGTAATCTATGTATGCAACGACAAAGCTAGTTTCTTGAGAAAACTTGTTTGGACAAAATACCAAAAAGAAAAAGAAAAAAACATGTTTGGACTTCATAATTTTTTTTTGGAGGTGTGAGCCATTGGAGAATCTTTAAAGCACCTCCAGTCCTGAAGGTGGGCATGACTGTAGAAAGTGGTCAAGGATGACAGAGACTGAATTTTTATTCCAAGAACTTGGCCTTATGTTTGTTGATGTCTAACACTCATGGCTCAAATTTTCTCATAATTTTTTGAAATATTTCCATTTTCCTAGCCCTCGAAACGAAATGTGGGGGTCAAAAATATTTCGAAACTTCCCAAATTTTTTCTAAATTTTAAACCTGAATCTCTAAATCCTAAACCTTTAAAGCAATCTGTTTGACTTCTCCAATGTTATTTTTCTATAAACGATTGTTCTGGAGTACTAGACCTACCATCTAATACCAATTCAAGGAATCATATCAAAGAAAAAAGTATCAAATCTCTCATTGGATTGAATCGAAGAGTTCTAATTTTTTTTTTTTAAATGATGAATCTTAGATTTCCATCAGTTAGTTTGTTTCTAGTACTTTAATTGATTACGTGATGGTGTAAGAATAGTATATATTGGAAAAATACACTTACCTCGCCTGAGGCTTGGGCTACCAGGATCTCCGTTCGACATATTAACCGAAACCTCCCTTCCGTTAGCCCGCCGCCAGCCAACACGTCGAATTTACTGATGTAGTGATGTCATGCTACGAAACATTCTTTAGTTCCTCCTTTACCCCTATTACAATGACATTCCCTGAAGTTTACTTTTCTCTCCCATCATTTCTCGCGCCATTGCAGTCCCTTCAATGCTAAAATTCTAATAGTACCGTTACTGACTGTTGGACCCTCCCTCTAATGAGCTCTTAGGATGAGGCTCTATTTAAGGGGATCTGAGACCTGGGGTTGCTCCAAAGAAGTGTGTTAAGCCTTCTCTTTCTTTGTGCTCACTCTTCTCTAACATAGGTATGATTTTTTTAAAAAATTATTTATAAAAAAAAATTATTATTTTTTAAATCAATGTTCTAAAAAGTGTTAGGCGCTAGTTAGGCGGTGGGAGGCCTTTTAGCGCATAGGTGGTGCCTAGGTTTTTATTATTATTATTATTATTTTGATATTATATATAATATATATGTTTTAAAATTATTATAAATTCAAGATTGTCTCAACCATTATTTTAAAAAGCAGGTATCATTTACATAATCATAAACTCGAGATTAACAAAAACTAAAGCTAGCATGATATTATGAGATAATATCATAATATCCATGATTTTAATACAATCAAAACCATAAATTCAAGATTACCAACAATAAAATAACAACTATCCATGTTCTAGTGCCTAGGCCTGCTTGGGACTGCCCAGGCCGCTTTTCTGCACCGCCTAGGGACTAGGTTGGGCGGTGGAGGGCCTTCTAGCGCCTAGGCCATTTTTAGAACAATGGTTTAAACTGCAAAATCTGATGTCCAAGTGTGGGAGACAATTATGAAAATGGCATCATCAAGCACAATTGTGACTATTCCGATCATATTTCGTAATAAAAAATATAGGCGTGGGAAAAAAACCAGTGCTTGAAATATCTGAAACAACAGATAATCCAAATAGATTATACTATTATTGTACTAAGGGCTTATGTTCTTATTTTGTTTTGTGAAATCCTTCTCAGCCTATGGACATGGTACAAACTGACCATCTTATCCAGGAACTACATGAAGATGAAATTATAGAGTTTCACATGGAAGTTAAAACTATAGTTGCTCAAGTTCAAAATATTGCAAAAAAAAAAGGAAAGAATGAAGTTTGTTATATTGATTAATGTATTTATACTTGGGATTGTTATAATCATATTATTTGTATACTTGAGTGTATTATCACTTGTAAGGGCATAAAAAACTAAGATTCATTCTGTATTATGCTACAATTATCTTCATGCTCTTAGCCCTACAATTGTCACTACAGTTGTATACTGTAAATATAGTTCTTCAGTTCTTCAACAAATACATGATTAAACGTAAAATGGACTATCACACAATAAATACATGATTAAAAATAGAATGGACTAACAAATATACGACACTAACGCATCTGACTTGCAAATATAGTCCTTGAGCAAATATATGAGTAAAACATTGGAAAAAATCCACATACTATAGTAGTTATCAAAAAACATTGTGGTGTTTAACGTAGCACCACAATTTAACTTCAAATTCAGACCACCAGGTTGGATTGTCTTAAGTTCAACACCAAAAAGTAAAGATCATTGCCATAGTTTCACCACAAAATTAGATTCAAACCACCATCCAAAAAAGTCCAAACCACTACAAAAAAACTACAATCAAACCACTAGTCAGTGTTAGAAAGACCACCATCAAAACCCACTAAAACAACATAAAAAGGGTATCAAAGGTCAAACCACTATCAAGAGTCCCCCCCTCAAGATTGCCTCAAAAGACTACCATCTAATCTCACTAAAACAACTTCAAAAGGTATATAAAAACTAGCATACTGTCCACAACAAGCACCACCATGTGAAGATCCACTACAAAAACAAAAATAGTAATATCACCTGTGAACAGTTAAGCATTAAGTTAAAATACTAAAGTTGAACTCCATAATGCATTGAAGTAAGAGTTATAAAAAAAAACTTTGTTAAGACATGTAATTAGAAGATTGTCCAACCTCATGTGAAATTGAAACATTGAGCTACTCAATGCACAAAAAAATTAGAAGAAATAAGAAAAACAATAATTGAATTAACTACTCAAAAGTTGAAACTAAACTACTTAATTCAACTAGAATTGAATTACTTACCCTTTGTCCTGATTGATTATAAGACGAGGATGATCCTCTACCCTTGCCTCTAGTGCCATTGCCTATTGTTCCCCGGGCTCTACTACCACTTCCTCCAATTCCACTGTCTCCACTTCCATTTCCTATAATTCTATTTCCTCTAATGCCACAGCCTCTAGTGCCACCACCTCTTAAACCAACATTAGCCCCACTGCCACCACCTCTAACAGTCACAGAAGCCCTAGTATCACTGCCTACATTATCCCTACTACCTACAATGCCACTGCTACCACCTCTAACACTCACAGAAGCCCTAGTATCACTACTTGCAGTAGCACCAGTGTCTCTAATTCCATTGATTTGCTTCTAATGCTAATTAGAACTCTTTGATGTGTTTGCTTATTATGCCCAAATTGCTAAAAATGCATCATCTAACAGTGGTTGACCTTTTTGACTGGCTCCGTGGGGCATGCTCATCTGGTTCCGTTCTTTTTTTAGGCCTGCCTGACATTCAATGAAGAGGCGAAGGATCTATTGTATCAAGTTGTACTGCAATCAATGTAATCTTATCAGGGATGGGATGGATCATGTTTGAGTATGCCCTCAAATATATAGCATTCGTAAAGTATGGGGAACAAAAAATTTCTTGGTCATCTCTCTTGTGGGCAATGCATGCAAGTGTGTATTCTAGTAATCTGTCAAGCTCCACATATGCAGACTTTTGTAAGCTATATTTACCACATGGTTTTGTACCCAATCCATCACCTCATACTCATCCCCTCCTGCAAAGATAAGTGAGCAATAAATATCTTGAATCATTCCCAATAATCTCCAACTTCTTTCTTATGGCTGGGGTGGTTGTAGCCTCCCAACTATTAATTCTTTTATGTCAGTTGCCAGGAGTGCAAAGCATACTTAATTGATAAACTCTAAGCACCATTGGAAATGCCACAATGTTATAATACTGGACTTATTTGGCAAGGGAAAGTATTTATGGTTTAGCAAATTTTTGGCAACATGTTAGAAAATAATGAAATTAAGAACAGCAGCAGTCCATAGAACACAGGAAACTTCTCAATTAAATACAAACTTATACATTGGGAGAAATTTTAAATTAGAGGACTCATTGAATATAAAAAAATTCATTTAATTGTGATAAAATTCTGGGAAAACCCTTTTTGACTGAATAATTCCAGGCCTTTTCACTTGTGGCGAGTTTTGTGACTCGGCTATTCAGACTAGGGCTCATCTATAAAACCATAAAGGGGCTCAATTAGGGTTACCTTCGTCCTCTTCTTGTGAACCTGAAGTGGTCAACCTATACGTTTATGTGCTTTATTCTTCCAATTTCTTGTACTTTCACCGCACAAATGAATTTCACCACCAAATTTTCAGTATCCCCTTTCTTGCCACAACTATTATGAATTTCGACTAGTAGACAATAAATTAACCATCCATCACATAATCTTATCTGTAAATCAGGTTTAATCTTAAGCTCAGTTGGCTATAATCTGTGCAACTTTAAAGTTGTTGGTTCACAAGTAGATTACCACAGGAAAGGTAACCTTTTGGGTTCTGTCTGTAAGTTCCCAGCACAAATATTGCATGACTTGTACTCGGCAGGTTTTATCTCAGAACTTGATTAACCCAAAAATCATTGATGTTTTCTTTTTCAGGCTTCTATATATATATTTTTCTTCAGATTAAGACATACCCTAATTGCTTTTGTAATACTATTTTGAATCAGTCTTGATCAATTGTCTTCATGTGCTTAAAGGTTTTTAATATGAAAAGTATAGATAGACTTAATGGCTAAGTTGGTTAATTAGTCTGACACATGATTGAGATTGAAGTTAAATAATTTATGAAAGTGAAGTGTTTTAGATGTGAGTGGTCCGATGCGACTCTAAGATGAAGGTTGCTAAGATCAAAGCATTCTTGCTAACAAGGTTTAGAACCCCGGTATCTGCCGGCACGGTTATCGGCTGGTTCGGACAGATACAGAATCGGCCTTTTTTGTTTTCTTTTCGTTTTTCACAATGCCAACAAAATCCATGTACTAGTCCTTACCCACGCACAACCTAGTCGTACAATACCTGCTTGACTCGGCCGATATAGACAGAGTCGGAGTGGTACCAGCCGATACGGGCCAAGTATCAGCACCAAGAACGGACTCAACTGCAGTCGGGCCAAAACCAAGTCGTACCGGCCAGTATGACTAGGTATGAATCGATTTTTCGAACCCTGTTTGATAATGGCCATTGTTTCAATGAACCTCGCATGCCTATATTGCACATCTCTATGTATGTGACCTCGGTATGAATACACTTTGCATTTCGGAAATTAACCTTCTAGAAAGTGCAAATCCATTTATCCTAGTGAACTTTAAGTTCTGATCTTTGTATGGCAACCTATAAGTACTGTTGTTTTGGCGGTCCATATTAATTATTAAAAGCTTGTGTTTCGGCGTTAACTTGCAATCGTTAAGATTGAAAGCTGCGGCTGTCTTCCATATTTGAGAACAATCGTCTTGTGTCCATTATGCAGTTTGGGTCGGAGGGCACATTTGACATCCTCAAATACGGAACCGGTGCTCTAGCTGCTCTGTGGATCACATCCGCCATTGTTGCTGCTCTCGATTCTATTCCTCTCGTAAGCTCTCTGATCCTCATTACATATGAAGTAAATTGTATTTGATTCTATCGAGAACATATTCATGCGAATCCTATCGATTTGAGGAACCAGTTTCCCAAGCTGATGGAGGTTGTCGGTCTGGGCTTCACAGTCTGGTTCAGTGCTCGATATCTCGTCTTTAAGGTGGGCATCTTGAACCATGTTCGATGAATTATCTACGATATCGTAGCGTCAGACTCGAGGAATCGCGCTTACGATTAGGTTCTCGGCATTTGCAGGATAACAGGGATGAATTGTTCGCGCAGATCGAAACGCTTAAGGACCGGATTGTCGGGCAGGGCGATGATTGATACAGAAAGACATCGGCGTAGTTTTGTTTGCGGCATCGAAAGGTGGAGTGTTACTGTCAGGGTTATGTTTAGCTTAGTCTGTTGACATGACCTCCTGTGGGATTGTTGATCTTGATAGATTGTGTAATGGGTTTTCCTTCCCAATTTATCAACCTAGCAAACACAGCCACTGCGGGCTTGCCAAGTGGCAATTCACCCCATCATATGTTGAGAAAAATCAAAAGAAAATGGTTTTCAAATCATGATCGGATCCGGATCCGGATCATGATCCGGTCCATTGACAGGCCTAAATTGGTGTCAAACCAAAGGACATGCTCTCTTCAAGGGGTGGTCCGTTGGGAGCTGTCTGACTCAGGAGCTTGGATTGGAGTCCGCTCTAAGGCGTGCGTGTATGGATTGGCTTGTGTTTTCAGTGTTACGTAGGGGCCACATCCTATGTACGATGTACCCAAAAAAAAAAGGGAAATTTTATTCATACCCCATAAATCTGTAATTAGCCCCCATTTCCAACAAACTTGAACACACCCCATTTTTTATTTTCATACCCCATTCCTATCCCAAAAATACCCTTCCTCCTTACACCCCACCTTCAATACACCCCAATTAAATGGCCCGCCCCAACTTGATTATACCCCAATCAAACACATACCCTCTTAAATATACCCCAATTATATGAACTCTTGAATACACCCCTCTTAAATAAACCCCATGCAGTTGGCTGGTACTTGAAGGCACAAATAAAGCTGCAACTTGGGCGGGCCAACCTGAACCCAACCCGAGTCCAATCCGAACCCAACCCGAATTTGGGTGGGCTAATCCGAGCCCAACCCGAATTATTTCTCCTCGACCTGACAGGACCCGACACGAAGTTAGCGGGTCTGGGTTAGGGCTAAACGGGTTCGGGTCGTAAACGGGTCGACACGATAGACCCGTTTAATAAACGAGTCGGGTCCGGTTTTAGGGTCTGGACACGGTAGACCCGGGAAAACCCGTTTAGTATTCAACGGGTCGGGTCCGGGTTTAGGGTCTGGACACGGTAGACCCGGGAAGACCCGTTTAGTATTCAACGGGTCGTGTCAGGTCGGGTCGGGTCGGGTCAACCAACATTCCGATACTATAATATATAATACCAGTGGGTCTTTCGGGTCGAGTCGGATTGGGTCGGATCGGGTCAACTGAATAGATCCGGGTGGTAAACAGGTCTTACCGGGTCTTATTGTGTCTACCCGTTTATTAGCGAGTCGAGTACGGGTTTAGGATCTAAACACGATTAGTTAAACGGGTCGGGTCCGGGTCTAGGGGTTTTGGACACGACACGAACCCCACACGACCAATTGCCACCCCTAGCTGCAACTTGGGCGGGCCAACCCGAACCCAACCCGACTTTGGGCGGGTTAACCCGAACCCACCCCGCACAACCCGGCCAACCCGACGGGTTGGGCTTGGGCTAAGTTTAAACAAACTGGGTTGGGTTGGGGGTACAAAAGACGCTGAGTAGGCGCTTTGGGGTTTGGGGTAAAAAAAAAAAGGGCATTGTTGGTATTAAAGGATTGTTGGGTAAGTTATTGAGAAACGATAGGGATACGGGGGCTAATTACAGATTTTTGGGGTATGACTAAAATTTCCCAAAAAAAAGGGGCAAATTAGGTATAGGTCCTTAACTATTTTGTAATATTAGCTTCAGGACATCATTAATTGCTATATTAGCAAAGGTTCCTACAAATATACATTCGGCTTTAGAAAGAGTATACCTTCGTTTCAGAAAGAGTATACATTCGTTGGGAGGGACTTGAGCTATATTTTAAAAATAATGTGTCTTGCGACTAAAAGTCATATCCAAGATTTAAAATCACGGTATTGGTTGGCCCCAAACTGATATGTATCGGTACCGGTTGTTATGGACTTATACCGGTTAAGGAAAAAAAAAGTTACCATGTTCGTACCGGTCGTACCGGCTGGTACAGGACTGGTACCAGGAACGGATGTAATACTGGTAGGGATGGCGATGGGTCCTGTCCCAAACCCGCGTCGGGTTTTGAGGGCAATTTCCAAACCCGTCCCAATTAGTATTGGGAAAACCCGTGCTCGCCCCGTCCCGCCCCGTTTATGCATTGCGGGTCGGGTTGGTCAGGCTTTATAGAAACTACATATTTAACTTTTTGGGCACACCTAATCGTAGCTCTAGATAACAAATGTTCCTCCTATATTGCGATCACGCAGTTATAAGCACAAGCAACTTATTATATGATCTTGATAAGTTATATATCCGGGTCGGGTCGGGGCGGTTAGAGTAAAACCCGAACCCAATCTAAACCTGACCGTGTTTCAAATTCATATCCCAAACCCGTCCCAAACCCGTTTTTGAGCATCCTAAATCCGTCCCAATAGGGTCGGGTAACCCGGTAAACCCGAATAATTGATATCCCTAAATACCGGTCTCGAGCTGGCCAAAACCGATACGTACCGGTCGGTACGTACCGGTATCGGCCGAGATTTAAAATCCTAGCCATATCTCAAAAAGGACTTGTGTCAAACTTCCCATTTTTTTTAGATAATGTGGCTAAGGTCCTTGACAACAGATCGTTTTGATTAGAAGGACGGGTGGAAGATGTGGTTAGTCTAAGATCCCTAATCGAAGGATCTGTTATGTGAAAAGGGATACCAAAAGCTCAAATTACCTTCATCATCTGTCTCCTCTTTCTCCCATTTCTCTCGAGCAGTGGTGGTAGAGGCAGGTGCAAGCAGTGGTGGTCGAGTTGGGCACGAACAATGGAGATGATGGCGGTAGCTGGTGTGAGCAGTAGCCTTGAGTTGTTGCTGAGACTAGAAAGCCATGGGTGGCGGGGGGGTTCGGTTTAGAATTTTTAGGTCGATGGTTTAGGTAGTGGTCTATAGATCTTATGATTTAGGGTTGGGATTGGATTGGGGGTGTTAGTCAATTGGAATTTTAAAATCATTATTTAGGAATTCGTGGACTTGCGGTCTTTGAGAGTCTGCGGATTTTTTTTTAAAGAGTCTAGGTTTTTTTAGGAGTTTGCAGACTTTTTTGAGAAGTCCACGGTCCCATAAATCCCTTTTTTAGGAGTTCACGTGGGATTTTTGTTTTGGACTTGGACATAAAATCCCATTTGACTAACACATTTGAAGAACAATTTTGATGAATTTTGAAGGCCTAATACGAAAAGTATTAATACGTTCATTAAAAAAATATACAAGAACAATGAATCAAAATTAAGCTCGATTTAATCAACATTGTCTCTGCCATCCAAGATTGCCTCACCACGTTGGATAAATAGTTTGGCCAATTTTTACATAAGTCAAATAGTAAAAAAAATTAATATCAAATATTTTAGTAATTGTACATATAGAAATTGATAGTTTTTTTATAAATAATATCATATTTCAAACAAGATTACTAATGCCAAAAGACTTTAGCATACCATCAACCAAGGAGGTCATTTCCACAAATAACATACAAATTGGAAGTAGCATACTAATTAAAATAATGAGTCCAATATATGATCGAGGAGGCAGGCGTCACGACGGAGCCGGATGGGCGTTGCGATCGACACTTAACGAGCGTTACGATCGGAGCCGGACGGGCGTCATGATCTGCACCGGACGGATCCAGAGGGTTATTGGGGATTCGACGTTGGCTTCCACGATCACGAGCACAGGTGCTAGGGTTCCGGGAGATGCCGATGATACCTTTTAAAGAGAAAGTCTCACGTGGGGGATTTAAAATTCCACCTTTAAGGTGGAACTTTTGATAGGCAAAAAGTATATATACTAGGGTTTGTAAATCCCTTTTGTTATGAAGTCATGGACTTATACCATGATTATTGACTAACGTCTAACTTAGAAGTCCAAGGTCATATAAAATATTGACTAACGTCTGGATCAGGAGTTCATGTTGTGGACTCCGCAACCAATGCTTAAATCCTAATCGACAAACACCCCTTATAAATGAGTTATATGAAACTTAAATTTGAAGTACAGTGTGAGATATTTTCGTCTTGATAATTTGTCTGTACCACCCCTACCCACTATCAACAGAGTGAGAAACGAGACTCTTGTATCACTCTCCAGATGATATTTCATGAGACCCAGCCGCCTCCCTCGCAAACCCCCGATCCCCGCCCCTCCTCCTCCCCCCTCCGCCCCGTCCCTTCCCATCCCATGGATCTCCCCTCTCCAATACCTCACCCCCACGAAACCCTCCCCCTCCCCTCCCCCTCCCCCACGATCCCCGAAACCCCCCTCCCGCTTCGTCTCCCACGACGCCGCCGTCCGCCTCATCAACCGCCAGTCCGACCCCCAGCGCTCCCTCGACATCTTCAACGCGGTCGCCGAGCAGCCCGGCTTCTCCCACAACCACTCCACCTACTCCGCCGTCCTCCTCCGCCTCGCCCGCGCCAAGAAGTTCGACGCCGTCGACGCCCTCCTCCGCCGCATGTCCCTCGAGCCCTGCCGCTTCCACGAGGCCCTCCTCCTCAACCTCATGCCCCACTTCTCCCGCTCCTCCCTCCCCCACAAAACCCTCGAGGCCTTCCACTCCATCCTCCCCCTTGCCCGCCAGAGGCCCTCCCCCAGAGCCCTCAGCACCTGCCTCAACCTCCTCGTCGACTCCGGCCGCTTCGACCTTGCCACCCAGCTCCTCTCCGACGCCGAGGCCAGGCTCGGGATGCAACCCAACGCCTGCATCTACAACATCCTCGTGAAGCACCACTGCAGGGCCGGCGACCTTGATTCCGCCTTCCGGGTCGTCGAGGAGATGAGGCGGTCGGGGGCGACTGCCCCCAATCTGATCACCTACTCCACCCTCATCGGCGGCCTCTGCAACGGTGGGAGGCTCAAGGACGCCTTCCAGCTGTTTGAGGAAATGATCGACAAGGACCGGATCGTCCCCGACGCTTTAACCTACAACATCCTGATCGACGGTTTCTGCCGGGACGGGCGGGCCGAGAAGGCCAGGGTGATATTGGGTTTCATGAGGAGCAACGGCTGCGAGCCGAACTTGTTCAATTACTCGACGCTGATGAATGGGTTCTGCAAGGGAGGGAGGGTGGAGGAGGCGAAGGAGGTCTTCAAGGAGATGAGGAGGGCCGGGGTGGAGCCGGACGCCGTGAGCTATACGACATTGGTGGGTTGTCTCTGTAGAGTGGGGAGAGCCAACGAAGGGATTGAATTGGTGAGGGAGATGAGGGAGAGGGGGTGTAAGCCTGACACCGTCACCTATAATGTGGTGATCGAAGGTCTTTGCAGGGAAGGGAGGGTCGGGGAGGCGATGGTGCTTCTCGACGGCTTGCCCTGTGAGGGTGTCCGGTTGAATGTGGCGAGCTACAGGATCGTGATGAATCGGCTGTGTGAGGGGGGGGACATGGAGAGGGCGGTCGGCTTGTTGGGGCTGATGCTCGGGAGGGGTTTCGTGCCTCACTTTGCAGCTTCAAACAAGTTGCTGGTCGGATTGTGCGAGGCCGGGAAGGTGGCAGATGCGACTGTTGCATTGTATGGATTGGCGGAAATGGGGTTTAAGCCGGAGATGGACTCGTGGGTAAGATTGGTGCAGTCGGTGTGCCGAGAGAGGAAACTGATCAAGGCATTTGAATTGCTTGATACTATAGTCATCACAGAGTGATTCTGAGATTATTGTTGACATGCTGGATACTGAATTGTGCTGGAATTAAACCTCGAGTGGATCTTTTTCGGAGCGACGGGTTTGTCCGAGGAAATAGGCGGCTTCAACCTCGAGTATCGGTTCTGGTCCTAAACCACCATGGCTTTTGATTTGAGCATTCCTTCCTATTAAAGTCCACTTGATTGCATAGTGACAAAGTTCAGATTCGGCACTAATTCGGTGGTGGGTCAATTCGGTTTGGTTCGGACAAATTCGTGAAAAAATGGGAAAATTCAGGAGTTTTTTTCATGATTATTTAGAATTTTCAAGATTTTTTCGGGATTTTTAAAGATTCAAGGATTTTTCATTTGTTTTTGAAGAATCATTCACGAATTTTCGAGCTTATTCGGGAATATTCGGCAAACCTGCGTAACGGAAGATTAATCGTCGGTTTATTCGTCAGATCCTTCATGTGCGAATATTAAGAGATTTTTCAACAAAGAACTTCTATGCTTGATCGAAGCTTACCGAGAGAGAATTGAATGTAGAAGGATGAGAGAAGCCATGAAGAGAAGCTAACAGAGAATGTAGAAGGATCGAGGCTTCAAAACCGACACAGAAAGCTTGCCGGAGGCTGTCGGTTATCATACTTGCCTGTCGGTTATCATACTTGCCTTCCTCCTTATTGTGGACCACTCGCCGGAGGTCATCGGGAACTACTTCACTTGCCTTCCTCCTTATTGTGGACCACTCGCCGGAGGTCGTTGGGAACTACTTCACTTGCCTTCCTCCTTATTGTGGACCACTCGCCGGAGGTCGTCGGGAACTACTTCACTTGTCTTCCTTCCTCCTTGTCATGCACCCCTCGTCAGAGGTTGTTAGTAGCCCCATTACTTTTTCTTATTTCGGAAAACTACTAAGGGCTATAGTCATAATAATGCTCCTGTTCAACTACTTCAATCATTTCCAAACACCTCATATCATTTCGGAGGCATCCTTTCAGGTAGGGGTGGCAATCCTTGACCCAATCAGAAGTTAGTGGGTTTGGGTTTGGCCTAAACGGGTTTGGGTCATAAACGGTTGACCCAAATGACCCGATTATTTATTGGGTCAGGTCCGGGTTCATACATCTGACTCGATTGACCCGACTTGACCCGTTTAATTAACAGGTCGAGTCAACCCGGAACCTGCTTGATCCGATTGACCCGCAAAACCCTTCTGAGTCTGACCTGCATGGGACATTGAGACCAACGTTTGACTTTTTGCATGTTTAAAATAAGAGTCTATAGTGGAAGTGTGGAACAACTTAACAACTCATAACATCAAAGGTTCACTATTTGTTGTTTTACTCTTCAAAATCAATACATAAAAAGCCTTAATGTGTTGTACTTCACATTGCTAACAACCAAAAGCCTGAAGATCCTGCGGCTGTGCGTGCAGTGCCCAACCGAACTTGGCCCGTTTCGACCCAACCCGAACCGTTTATTAAACGGGTCGGGTCAGGTCAACCTGTTTATTTGATGGGTTAGGTTTGGGTTTATGTTTTTGACCCGTTTATTAAACGGGTCAGGTTCGGATTTGATACTTTCCCCTTATACCTATGTCTCAACCCGATCCGAACCCGATCCTTTGCCACCCCTACTTTCAGGTTCTGGACGGGGCAAGATCTTGCTCCTAGCCTTGAGCAAGAATCTTTTTCGCCAGAAGTAACCGTGAGTCGGTTTCTGACTACAAAATCCGGGGCAAAGTCGAGCGCGAGCCACTTGTCAAGCACGAAAACGGACACAAGTCACTTGCGTTCAAATTCGGAGGCGAAGAAGAGCATATGCTTGTACCCGAGTCAGTTTCCAGTTTCGCAATACAAAATCAGGCACAAAGTCGGAAGCGAAACACTCGCATCAATACAAAATAAGGCGCAAGTCACTTGCTTCGGTTTTCGACAACAGACCACTTTCTGTCACATTTTTTACATTTAATACACATTCACCATACTCATATCCAAACAACAAAGAAAATGAAACACCATTCAAGTAAAATGAATCAATAAATATTGATGTGGGCATCGAAATTAGCCCACGGATCGTACCCGACTTGCACACGTAAAACAGGCCCGCACTCAACGGCCTTCGGGTCGAACCCGACTTGCACACGTAAAACAGGCCCGCACACAACGGCACCCGGGTCGAACCCGACCCGCACACATAAATCGGGCCCGCACACAACGGCCCGATGCGAAACCTGGCCCACATACAACGGCCCGCATGCGAAACTTGGCCCGCGCACAACGGCCCGCATTCGAAACCTGGCCCACGCACAACGGCCCGCATGCGAAACTTGGCCCGCGCACAACGGCCCGCATTCGAAACCTGGCCCGCGCACAACGGCCCGCATGCGAAACCTGGCCCGCACTCAACGGCCCGCATGCAAACTCGGCCCGTGTGCGAACTCAATTTGCGCGCCATGGCCCGACTCAAAGCAAACGGGTCCCACCGGACCCGCTACCCGAACCCAAAAAGGGGAGGCCCACCGGCCCCCCTCTTCTTGAAAACCGTGCCCCCTCCCCATGGGGAGGTGGGGCTGGCCATAAAGGAAAAGAAAAGAAAAAAAAAGAAAAAGAAAAAAAAGAAGAAAAAAGAAAAGAAAAGAAAAGAAAGAAAATCCAAACCGCCTCGATGCGGGAGGAGGTGGCGTGGACGTCTGCACAACCGTAGATCCACGACGATCCCTCGATCCGACGGACAAGATGACGTCGTGTCGCCATGCGATCCAAAAGTGCAAAGATAACAACTCGATATTCAAAGATCAAGTCACATCTAGCCCGTAACCACCCCAACTAAAAATGAGGGGATCGAGTTTGTTTCCCCGAAAAAGGGAACAATATCTCGATGGTTATGGGGGGAGATATTGGATGAAACAAAAAGATTTCAGCCATATCTCTCCCAACCTCCCCCCTTTGCCTATAAATAGAAGGGGTGGGGGAAGGCATCAAAGGTCCGAAGGCTGAAGACGAAAGGGCTCTGCAAGAGAAGCTCCAACGCTTGAAGACCGAAGGCTTCACAAGACACGGCAAGCACGTCCTACGGGAATACTTGGCCCTTCAAGTCCTCATCAACGTGAAGATCTTGCACTCGAAGATCAAAGTTTCGACTCCTCGCACGAAGAAGAAAGCTTGGAGAAGAAGACCCGGAGTCGTCGTCACCCCGACTGCTCCAACGATCTTCATCAGCTCCGAAGACGCCATAAGCAAAGGCCGGAGAAGAAGATCGAAGTCGACAACACCCGTTGTCTTCAACTAAGGCATCGACTCCTCGCACGAAAAAGAAAGCTGGGTGAAAAAGGCCTGAAGCCGGTGCTACCCCTACCGTCTTCGTCAACAAAAGCCGACGCTACAACCATCGTGCGGAGATCGGTGCTACCCCTGCCATCTTCATCAACAAAAGCCGACGCTACAACCGTCGCATAGAGATCGGTGCTACACCCACCATCTCTACAAGAAGCCTTCAACTCCGATCAAGCCAAATACGCCCGGAGAAGAAGCCAGCCGACGTCACAACCGTCGAGGAAGCCGGAAGAATAAAGAAGCCCTGAAAAAGTAGTCATCGTCATTCGAGAAGAAGATCGAGTCAAAGCTAAAGCCAAAGCCAACGCAAGAAGCCAAAGCAAACGCACCGGTAAAGCCCGCGCCAAAGCAACGCACGTGCCAAAGCCAAGCAACTACGACGGTCACGAGCAAAGCACCGCACGTTCTAGTCGATACGACCCGAAGTTCGGAAGAACTAAAGCATCGCAAGCCTCTACCCGCCTACGTTCAAGTGCAAGCGCCAAAGCAAAGCAAAAGCCAGAGCCACACCAAAGCAACGCCAAAGCCAAAGCCGACGCCAAAAGCACGATCGATGTCGCGAACCGACGATCAAGGACGCCGAGGTCGAGCAAGGATCAAGGAAGACATGAAGACCGAGGAACGAAGCCCAAAACCTCCCTAGCCGAGAAAGCGCGAAGCATGGACGGGACAAGATCAACGGTCGATATTCCTTAGCCTCTCAAGAAACCCTCACCCTGTAAAGACCTCTGTCCTGGGCAACCCCTTCAGAGCTCTCGCACGAATACCACGTGGAGACGCGGATCAAAGGGACCCTCCAGATGATCTCTCCCATAATCTCCTGATCAAATATTCACCACACCCGGACTCACCACACCCGAGCCCCCGGGTCCCGGCATCTGTAATCTTCGTGTGCTCGCAATAAAGACGACCCGTATCTTTATTGCACAAAACAAGATTACAAGGGTGCGTCAGGACCCGGGTGGCTCGGGTGCGGCGAGTCCGGGTGCGGCGAGTGTTGATCAGGGGATTGTGGGAGAGATCTTCTGGAGGATCCCTTTGATCCGCGTCTCCACGTGGTGTTCGTGCGAGAGCTCTGAAGGGGTTTCCCAGGATAGGGATCTTCACAAGGTGAGGGCTTTTGAGAGGCTAAGGAATATCCACTGTTTTTTGGTCCCTCCCGTGCTTCGCGCTTCCTCGACTAGGGGGTCTTTAGCTTCGTTCCTCGGTCTTCGTGTCTTTCTCGCTCCTTGCTTGACCTCGGCGTCCTTGATCGTCGGTTCGCGGCGTCGATCGTGCTTTTGGCGTCGGCTTTGGCTTTGTCTTTTGGCTTTGGCTTGGCTCCGGTGTGGCTCTGGCTTTTGCTTTGCTTTGGCGCTTGCGCTTGGACGTAGACGGGGGAGACTTGCGATGCTTTTCGTTCTTCCGGACTTCGCGTCGTATCGGCTAGAACGTGCGGTGCTTTTGCTCGTGACCGGCGTAGTCGCTTGGCTTTGGCACTTGCGTTGCTTTGGCGCGGGCTTTACCGGAGCTTTTGCTTTGGCTTCTTGCGTGGGCTTTGGCTTTAGTGTCAACTCGGTCTTCTTCTCGAATGACGTGGGCTACTTCTTCGGTGCTTCGACAGTTTGGGTGTCGGTTGGCCTTCTCTTCTTCTCCGGGCTTCTTTGGCGTGATCGGAGTCAAAGAATGCTTTTGAAGATAGTGGGGGTAGCACCGATCTCCGTGCGACGGTTGTGGCGCCGGCTTTGCTTCAAAGACGACGGGTGTAGTGACGCTTCAGGTAGTCCTCCCCAAGCTTTCTTCTTCGTGGATGGGGCAGACGTTTGTCGAAGGCGACGGGTTGATGACGCTTCGTTCCTCTTCTCCGGGCTTTGGAGCTTGATCGGAGTTGAGGGTTTGTTGGAGCCGACGGGGTAGTGCCGCTCCGAGCTTCTTCTCTGGCCTTTGCTTCTGGCGTCTTTGGAGTCGAAGGGTCTTCTTCTTCGAGCTTTCTTCTTCGTGCACGGAGTCGAAGTCTTGATCTTCTTGTGTAAGGGTCTTCACGTTGATGAGGGCTTTCAATGGACTAAGTCGATCCCGAAGGGACATGCTTGCCCGTGCCTCGTGAAGCCTTGGGTCGATGAAGAAGCGTCTCCTTTTCTGCAGAGCTTCCTCGCTTCGTCTTCAATCTTCGACTTTATGAGCCTTCCCCCACCCCCTCTATTTATAGGCAAAAGGGGAGAGGGGAGAGATATGAGAAGTTTTAATTTTAAATCCCTTTAATATCTCCCTCATAATTACCTGGGATTTATTCATCCATTGATGAGGGGAATAACATTTATTTGTTTTCCTTTCCTGGCGGGGCAATTATGGCTGGATTTTGGACACGAAATCGATGGCGACCCGGCTCTTCTTCTTGTCCGTCGGATCGAGGGATCGGTGCAGATTCGCGCATGAGCAGACGTTAGACGCAACCTCCCCCCGCGCATGGCGATAGTTCTTTCCTTTTCTTTCTTTTCTTTCCTTTTCTTTCCTTTTTCTTTTCTTTCCTTTCTTTTCTTTCCTTTCTTTTCTTTTTCCTTGCAAGGCCGGCCGGCCCCATGGGGTTCGGGTCCTAGTAAGGGCCGGCCCCCCTTGAGTGTGGGGTCCGCTCCTCCCTTGTTGGGCGCGAATCTGGTCCGGGTCCGCACTGGTGCGTGCAAGTCGGGTCCGAGTCAGTGCGCACGTCGAGAATACAGCCATCCTGAGGGGATGTATCGCGCACTTTGTGAACTCTGGTGTCCGGCCACCAACACTTTCCTTACTGGAGCGGGGGAGATAGGAATCTCACTTCGCGACGTCCACATCGTATCCGGATGCCCTGAAGTGCGGAATTACTACTAGGAGGAGGTGCCAGCTTTGAAGGATCTGTCGGATAGCAGCTTCGCTCCGAGTTCCTGCCTTCTTGTGTTCAAGGCATATTCCATCATCGCGGCGCGGGATCAGTCAGATCGAGTGCGTCCTTCTTCTTGGGTTGACTTTTGGTTCAGGGGCGAGTACAGGTCCCCGGCACCTTCGACTCACCCGATGTGGTAGGTCGCTTAAATGAAAAGGCCTCCGCTTCGTTCTTTTGTGAGGCCCATTGAATCCTTGGCTCGGGAAAGGCACTCAATTGAGGGAAAACAGTGTCCCTGGGAAATCCTCGGCCTGAGGCGTGACAGCGAGGAGTGGCGGGCGGTTTATCGGGCCGCCGGGCTGGTTATCTTTCTTTGTCGGTTCGTGCTTCCCTGCCCAGGCGAGGTCATCCGTCCGGGAACCTTTCTTGCAGCTTCCAGGATGGCGAGGGGGGAGCTTTTCAATCTAGCCCCGGCCATCTTATGTGCCTTGTACCGGGATCTCAGCGGGACTTACTGGGACTTGTCCAGCTCGGATAATGCCAAGAAGGAGCTTGGCCGGTCTGCTGCATTCGGACCTCTGCACTACTTGTATGGCTGGATAGCTCTATACTTTCCAAAGGGGATCTTTGCCAGACGCGGGCATCCAGCTGACCAGCCGTTCCTTCCCGGGATAGGAGGGATCTTAAACGCTTTTATCAGTTGGGAGCGCCCGAGGGAGTGTGCTCGCACTCTTTTGCGGAGGATGGGAAGCACCGACTTTGAATTTCTGTCAGAGCATTCGGTGCTGCCTTTGGAGAGGTCGACTGTCTACGACAACGAGGAGCTCCCGGACAGCCTGTACTGGAACATGGTCAGTTGCCGCCCTGGCTACTTGGTTTGGCGCAAAGGGGATATGGTGGAGGTGGAGCAGTACTCCCCTCACCGCTTTGCTCGCCAGCAAGGATTTCGATAGGAAGTTCCCGGTATGCCTCAGCAGTTACAGAGGCGTATTAGTCCGCAGGAGGGTTACCGTCTCTGGGCTTCTCTCTACGACCGATTGACTGGCGACAGCTTCTTCCCTGGGACCAAGTCCGGGTTTCGGGACGCCGCCACTCCAGAGTACTGCAAGTGGATTGAAGGGCGAGTTTCCCCTTTGCTTGCAAGTCTCCCGGTTGACGTCCTGCCGAGCAGTGAATTCAAAAACTTTCGTTTTGATCCTGCTGCGGGAGTGGAGGATCGTCGCCTTCGATTGGGGCTTCAGAGGGCCCAGAAGAGTTGCAGTCGTCTTTCCAGTGCTTACCGTGTCCCTTCTTCAGCTCCGGTGTTAGGAGCCGACCTCGTTAGTGCCCCTGGGCCATCCCTTTTCTCGAAGGCCGCTGTTGAGGGTGCCCCGCCCAAAAGAAGAAAGGTTTGTATTCCTCGCGGGATGACTTCACGGGTCCCTTGTCCGGTGGAGGATACCAAGGAGCCCGGACTTCTAAAAGATAAGGTGATCCCTCTTTCTAGGGCTGCTTCGTCCGACCTCGCAGGTATGGAGTTCTCTTTATCTTGCTTCCTTTCTATGCTCGGGAAGTTCCATCATACTGAGCAGTGTATCTCTTTTGGACAGATTCCGTTATAGTGGTGGAGCGCGGGGCAGATTCCCCGAAGGCATCTCTTGGGCATTCGTCTACTGGGGCCACACGAGAAGTGTCTGGGGCATGTGGGCTAGATGTTCCTCCGGACGATCTGGACCTCCTCGGGGTTTGCAGGGAGAACTTCCCTAGCGGCGATATTGACTTGGACGACATTGCATCGATGGTTTGTCTTTTTACGAGGAGGCCGAAGTTTTAAGTGTCGACAAGCGGCGTTCCCCGGCTGCTGTGCCCTTGTGCCCATTGGAGGAGACGGTTGTTGCAGCGGTAGCGGCGGTTTCTCCAGTTCTACCGCCCTCATTGGCGAAGGCGGTTCTTGTCGCGGCTGCTGCGAGAGGGAAAGTTTTGCCCACCTACTCTGAGGCACCTTGCCCGAGCTTAAGGTCGAGGAGCAGAGTTTCAGAGTTCCTTCTTGCGAGCTGCCGATAGTACATCAAGTCAACATTGGAGCCTTTTCAAGATGCTAGCTTTGGCGCCCTCCAGAACTGGTGGTCGACGGACGGTGCAGAGTTTTGCGCGAGCCTGGAGGAGTTCAAAGTCGACAGTTCTTCTTTTGTCGCTCAGATGAACCTGCTCGTGACCGATAGCGAGGCTTATCGCTCCCGGCGAGCTTTACTAGAGGGGAACTCCCCTTCTGAGTTGGAGGCCGCTGAGGCTAGTTTGTGTCAGTCAGAGCACCAACTTGCGGAGGCCGCTTCTAGCCTGTCGAAGGCTCAAAGGAAGATAGAATCGGTGCGCGCCTCGCTTCGGAAGACAGAGTCTCGTCTAGAGTGAGCTGAGGTTGCGGAGAGTGCTTTGAAAGCGAGTTACTTGAAGCAGCAGTCAGACTTGGCGACCCGTCATGAGCTTCTGGCCACTCGTCCCGTGGAACTTCAGCGAGTGGAGGCTACTAGAGAGGAGTTACTGTGCCGTCTTCGAGCTCTGGATACCTTCTTTCAGTTGCTCATTGTCTGGTTGTTTTGCATTGTAGCTTTCTTTTTGGAACTTATGCCATATACCGTCTTCTCTTCACTATCTAATAATATTGCCTTATTCTACCGTATTTATGCATGGACCCTTGTTGTCTTTTTTTTTTTTTCTTTTGGTCGGACTGAACCTGAAGTAACTTCTCAGGCTGCCTACGTACCCTCCTAAGGGGGATCAAGTCGCACGTAGTTTATTTTTTATTTTTATTTTTTTTTATGCAAGGGGTGTGGCCTTGCTTCAGGCATAGTACCTTTTGAGGTACTTGCCGTTGATAGGACCGAGTGTCAGCCCTTCTGGCGTGGTGAGGAGATAGGCGCCGTTGGAGTAGATTTCCTTGACGGAATGCGGGCCATCCCACTTGGCATCAAATTTCTTCCCTCCTCGATGCGAGAGGATGATGTGGCGTTTGACTGCCAGCACCAGTTCCCCCATCTAGAATGATCGAGGACGGACCTTCTTGTTAAAGGCGCGAGACAGTCTGGCCTGATAACACTCCCGACATTGCTGAGCTTCGAGGTAGGGGTGTGCATCGGTTCGAAACTGACCTATTTAGGCAAAACCCAAACCGATCCAACCTAGGTCGGTTTTGAGAATTTGCAATCCGATCCAAACCGATTGAGACTGGAATCCAATCCAATCCAATCCAATTAAAGTCGGTTTGGATTGGATTGGATGGTCGGTTTGGGCTTTGGCCCATATGCTTACTAGTTTGTTTTTTTTATTTGGACATAGTTTCAACTTTAAAATGATTATTTCAAAAATTATAAAATGATACTACATTACTTACCAAAATACCAAGTTATCAACAACAATACCATTATGTCCATAATATTCATATCCATTAAATATTAAAAACTACAAAGTTCACTTTTAACAATTAAACAAAAGTTCACAGCAGTTACCACTAAATTAGTAAATTATAAACCGGAGTCCGGTTCGGTTCGGTTCGGTTTAGGTCGGTTTTTAATTGATAAATCCGATAACCGATCCAATCATATCGGTTTTGAGAAATCCTGATCCAATCCGATCCGTTGAGTGTGTCGAAACCGATCAAATTCGGTCGGTTTGGTTTGGTTCGGTCAGTTTGGTCGGTTTGGTATGGATCCTGCACACCCCTACTTCGAGGCGTCTTTCGTCCAATGCTTCCAATTCTGCTAGGCGGAGCTGGGCATTGTCGTCGCTGGTGAGGCCTTCCTGGATCGCTATCCTGAGCGACGGGATCTGGAGCTCGAGTGGTAGAATAGCTTCTACACTATAGACGAGGGAGTACGGTGTTGCTTGCGTCGACGTGCGGAAGGACGTCCGGTAAGCCCATAGCGCTATGCCCATTCGTTCGTGCGAATCTTTCTTTATCTTCGAGACGGTTTTCTCCAGCAGCTTGCAAAGAGTCTTGTTGAAAGCCTCCACCAGACCGTTGGCCGGAGCGTTGTACATCGTCGAGCAGTTCTGTTTAATATTATACAATGCACAGAACTGGCTGACGGCAGCATTCTTGAATTGCTTCACGTTGTCTATTACGATGTAGCGAGGGACTCCATATCGGAAGATGATGTCATTCTGGATGAAGCTGATGACGGAGTGCTTTGTAACTTCCCGTAGAGGTGTCGCTTCAGCCCACTTGGAGAAGTAGTCCGTTGCCGCCAGAATGTAAAGATGTTGCTTGGATTACTTGGGCAGGGGGCCGATAATATCGAGTCCCCATCCGTCGAAGGGCCATGATGCGATTGTCGGGTGCAGAGGTTCCGGAGGTTGGCGGATATAGTCCCCGTGCAGCTGGCAAGCGTGACATCTTTTCACGTACTCCAAGCTGTCCTTGATCATGGTGGGCCAGTAATATCCCATCCTCCTGACTCGAAAGTGGAGCTTCGGGCCAGACTGGTGTGAACCGCAGATTCCAGCGTGTACTTCTTTCAGTGCTGCTTTTGCCTCTTCTTTCGCGAGGCACCTCAGGAGTGTGCCATCATAGCTTCGTCGATATAACTCATTGTTGAAGTGGTAGAACTTCAGACATCGTCGGCGGACGTCGACTTTGCGCTTCGGATCTTCGGGGAGTTTACCATGGACGATAATCCACAAAAGGCTGCCTCCAGTCTCGCTCTTCAATTTCGAGGACGTGCACCGTGTTGGTTTGAACTGGGATTTCGATCAGACCTTCTTCTTTGGTGATCATGAATCGTCTGCAGATGGGGACGACGAGCTGACGTTCTTCTGGAAATGGGAGTGTAGCCGCCAGATTTGCGAGTGCGTCAGCTTGCTGGTTGAGGTTCCTAGAGACGTACTGAATGGAAGCAGCCTTTAGTTTGCCGAGGAGCTTCATAGCTCACGCATGCCACGGCACCAGGTCTTCTTTGTTGACTTCGTATGCCCCCAAGACTTGCTGGATAATGAGTTGAGAGTCACCAAAAATCTCTAGTCCTTGAAGCTTCATTTCGTCGGCCAGCTCGAGACCGATGAGCAGAGCTTGATATTCTACCACATTGTTGGAACATGATCTCGACAGTAGGAATGAGAAGGGGAGTATTTCGTTATCCGGAGTGACGAAGATGACTCCGGCTCCCGCTATGTCTTGCCTTGCTGCACCGTCAAAAAACATTTTCCAAGGTGGGGCGATGTCGATGAAGAACACTTCTTCGTCTGAGAGATCTTCTGATAGCTCCCATTCCGCCGGGAGAGTATATTCTGCGAGGAAATTCATGAGAGCTTGCCCTTTAACCGCTTTCTGTGGTACGAAGGCGATATCAAATTCGAGTAGAAGCAGCGCCCACTTGGCCAGACATCCGGAGAGCACTGGTCTTGACATGATGTACTTGAGGGGGTCAGCCTTCGGACAAGTCTGATGGTGTGAGCCAGCATATAGTGTCGCAGCTTTTTCGTGGCGAAGATGAGTGCTAAGCAGACCTTCTCGATTGGGGAGTAATTTAGCTCTGCGCCGACGAGAGTGCGACTCAAGTAGTAGCAAGCCGTCTCCCTGCCAAATTCATTGTTCTGAGCCAGGAGTGCCCTCAAGGATTACTCCTGGGCACTAATGTAGAGGATTAGCGGCCTTTCTTGAACTGGTGCTGATAGCACTGGCGGCTTCAGTAGATAGGCCTTGATGTTTTGGAGTGCTTTTTGGCAAGCTTCATCCCATTTGAACGGCGCTCCTTTCTTCATGAGGTGACTAAACGGGTGGCACTTTCCGGCCAGGTTGGCGATGAATCTTCGGATATACGCCAAGTGCCCTTGGAGGCCTCTGAGGTCTCGCACTGTCCTTGGTGCGGGCATATTGATGATAGCATCAATTTTGGATTGATCTATCTCAATGCCTCGATGTCGGACGATGAAGCCGAGGAACTTACCTGAGGAGACTCCGAATTCGCACTTGAGTGGATTCATGCGGGGTTGGTACCTTCGAAGCCGTTTGAAGATTAGCTCAAGATCTTGCATATGCGCCAACTTCTTCTTAGATTTCACGACAAGGTCATCGACATAGCACTCCATGTTTTGATGAAGAATGTCGTCGAAAATCTTCTGCATAGCTCGTTGGTAGGTGGCTCCTGCGTTCTTCAAGCCGAACGTCATTACTTTGTAGCAGTAGATTCCTTTTGGTGTGCGGAATGCCGTGAGCTCTTCGTCCTTAGGTGCCATCCGAATCTGGTTGTAGCCTGAGGATCCGTCCATGAAAGTTTGCACCTCGTGGCCTGTCGTGGCGTCCACCATTAGCTTTGTGATTGGCAAGGGAAAGTCATCTTTCAGACATGCGTTGTTCAAATCTCTGAAGTCCACGCACACCCGGATTTGGCCATTCTTCTTTTTGACTGGGACAACGCTAGAGATCCATGTCGGGTATTTGACCTCTCGGATGAAGCCGGCTTCAATTAGTTTGTTCACTTCGCCTTCTATTTGGGGTACCAGTTCCGGTCGGTAGCGTCTTTGTCCTTGCTTGATAGCGCTAGCTCCGTGTTTGATGCTGAGCTGGTGCACTGCAATTTTGGGATCGAGGCCCGGCATCTCCTTGTAGGACCATGCAAAGACGTCTCTGTATTCTTTAAGCAGTTTGATGTATGCGACTTCTTCCTCAGGAGTCAAGAGCGTGCTGACGAATGTAGGCCGAGGCTCCGTCTCTGTACCCAAGTTGATTTCCTTCAAGTCATCAACGGTGGACTCCCCCCCTTCTTCGAGGACTGGCGGGGCATCTGGCAACTCGCCGTCCGAAGGAGAAGTATCACCGTTGTCAGTTTGATCAACGGAGATGTAATGGACGGCTGCCATGGGTGGGTGGGTGTGTTAGAATTGGTGAGGTCTACAACTCGTAAAACCTATAGTTTAGCTATGTATGGTTGATAGTATAGGAATGCATATTGGTACGTACCTTAGTATGTGTTCTGATTACAGAACAGAGAGCCATGGCTACATGGTAATCCACTTGAGTGGGAGACTCAAGGGACTGGTCCCATGTAACCTAAATACGTTCGTAGCTCTGATAAGGGTTGGTCGCCCTATCAGGATAAGCTGTTGGGATGACAGAGCGTGGGTGTCTCCACCACGGTCATTACTAGGCACAGTGTCTGTGGTCGAACGGAACCAACACGGTGCACAGATCGATGAGCAGACATCGGTGTACTAAACCGTGTTTCTGCTTAGGGTAAAACGGTCCTAAACCTTGAGGAACCATGTCTGGTGGACTAACCAGTTGTGTGGTGCTTTGGCGCACCAATGTGTGAGGATCCGGATGCAGTGATCCAAAACCACGGTGTACTGGGTT
The DNA here is from genome assembly GCA_947650365.1 of Chamaelirium japonicum. Classification (NCBI taxonomy): domain Eukaryota; kingdom Viridiplantae; phylum Streptophyta; class Magnoliopsida; order Liliales; family Melanthiaceae; genus Chamaelirium; species Chamaelirium japonicum. The sequence continues at coordinate 46,488,472 of OX393558.1, forward strand.
ACTCGGCTGGCGTTGCATCAGCGTGTCACTCCTGTAGGCTATCCACACCCTTAACGGGAGGTGCGTTCCTTGGTCTGACCTACGTCGTATTAAACCCTGGCCAGGTGGTCATCAGTTGGACTGATGACGGATCCGGTTGCTCGTCAGAGTAATCGGAGGTACGATGTATGTGGTCAACCTGGAAGGAACCGAGTCATATGAGCACTCGAGTCTGACGGTATTCTCCACCGCTCGAGTTGCGTCATGGCACCAAGTGGAGGGACAACGAGTTTACCATACTAAGCGGAGAGCAGGGGTATGAGGGAGAACATAGTAAGTCCGGGGGAATTGGAGTGCAGCCTGCGTCGTACTCTGGGTGGCTACGCAGGTTAACTCGGACTCAGAGGATCGACGGTACACTCGGGTAGTGTGTCGATCGAGTCTGAGTTGGAAGCCATGAACCCTGGTCCCTGAAGGTTCCACCTTATCGACATTATGTACGGTTCTTATACCATCTCGTCGAAACACAGAATGTAATTAGAGGAAGCGAGAAGTCCAAGCCTACGCTCCGTGAGTGCTTCGCACTAGTGCACGGTAGATGCGTAGCTACGTGTGTGCACTAAGGAGAAACCCTAGGTTAGTGCAGAGACGCATGTAGCAATTCCTTGCCATAAGTGGACTTTGCCACATGGGTGCGATGCACCGGGATATGTTGCGAGTTGACTAGTTGACTTCACTAGGGGCACCCTACGGGAACCTCAGAGAATAGTGAAATCACTGGTGCACTTCACTTATGTGTGCCTTGCAAAGTCTCGTACACGAGGAACGGCCAACTAGTGGCATAAGGGCGTTTTGGTCATACCATGCGCCACTATACACTAAGGGGGCCGGCCCTAAGTGTTGAGAAACTGGTCAAGGCCAGCCCCATTAGTTTCGGGAGGTTATTGCCTCCGATGAAGGGGCCGGTTATGAGGCGCAGAAAACGGGCTGGTTTTGACCGTTTTCGAAAACAAGGAAAGGATAGAGATAAAGAAGAGATATATAGGGATAAGGTTTGAATCAATCATCCTTATCCATACTGTCCTTATCCATATGGATAGGCCGGCCCTATATATGAGAAGGAGAGAGAGGGGGCACGAAATTAAGATGCATGGGCAAGCCCTAGGGCCGGCCATGCAAGCCATGGGGAAACCGAAGCCCCTCTCCTCTCTTCGCATCTCCTCCCTCGTCTCTCTCTCCCTCGCTTGCGCCATTGGATGGCGACTCGTCTTCCTCGCGTGGTGTTTCGTAGAAGGAGAAGGCTCGTCGTATGGAGGCACTCAGAGATCCATCAACGAGGTGCCGTGCATCGTGTGAGATCGGGTGAACTAGAAGGCGTCTCCAGCAACCTTTTGCAGTCCAGAATCTGCACAGAAAATTAACGTTGTTTCTGTGATTCCGGAAGCTACAGAAGGTCAAACGACGTGAAACTTGTTGCAAAAGTTGCGTCTCGAAGTTGGCTACCTACAATCCAAATTTCAGCCCACTCGGAGTTCGGAGCAGAAAGTTATGGCCGTCGCACCGAAGCTATGTCGAGCAGATCCGTAGCCCGTCTCCATCAACAAAGAAGAAATTTGTCGTGGTGAAAGATTCCGCACGCAGGTATGATCTCTAACAAGTAGATCTAACATAATTAGAACATGCATACATGCTAGATTGTTCTTTCGCGTTAGATCGTCGTTAGGGGTTCGCGTAGTTGCCATGCTAGATTCATACACGCATATGTAGATTGTTTCGATGAAAATTTTGATATGTAACGCACACCGCCTACGGTCCTCAGACCATCACTTTGCTTCCGCTGCGGGCCTCTACCATGGATTTATTTCCAACAATTGGTATCAGAGCCAGGTTAGTGGTGTGCGTTTCATGTTTTTTTCATGAAACCGTCATGTGCGCGCATAAATAGTATGTGCCGCCATCGGGGTTCTACGAGTAGATCATGCATAGTATATTTTTTGTGTGTTCTATGAATCGTTCTTGCAGGGCGCCGCTTCTAAAATTATTCTGGATATGTGATTGCTTGCTACCGGGGGTCGGACCCCGTGTTAGCGATTTTGTCTGGATATTTTTTCTTCTGTGTGGATAGATTTTAGAGCCATAGTCGGGCAAGAGATGAAGATTTATCACCCTTGATTCCCAGGCTTTTAGCTAGGTTTGTTTTTCTTTTTTGTTCTAGGAAATTGTGTACGAGCGAGCACTTGCTCGAAGCGTACTAGATCTTTTTCGGTTACAGATTGAAAAGGAGGACCTACCGTGAAGATCCACCACCGGGAGGACGAGCGGAACCTTGGAGGACGATGACGATCCGGCGAAGCGTACACGATGACGGCAAAGGGCAGAAAGCGTAAGGAGATCGTATACAGAGGCTTGCACCAGATCGAGGACCTTGCGAAGGAGACAGAGAGCATGCGCTGTGCCAGTCAGGTTCAGGGGTTGGACCCTGAACTTGATTCAGTTGTGTGCTTGTTTCTTTCAGTAGTTCTTTATATTTCTGTAGAGAACCCCGATGCGATAATTTGATTATCTGTGTTAGAGGGATGCCCTTTCCCCTCGGGTCCTAGCGACCTTATTAGGATAGGATTCCACTAGTGACGCCTATTATTTAATTGACCCTTGATGATAGCATGAATTCCTCACATTTGGTCATGCCCCCATTAGGTCAACATCCGATTAGTCGGGTGTGCCTATTTGGCAAGCATCGAAACCTAGAATGAGTTGGAATTCTACTATGACATCATTCGTCAAATTTATAAGCGAGGCGCCATGGTAGTGGAAGACCTTTCCTGTCAGTCTGACCTTAGGCTAGGCTCCAGGGCATTAGCGTAATAGCCAAGTTTGCAAAGCATTGATGTTCTTGGGATATGTAATGTGACCCTTGAGTGGAGAAATCCACTCGAGGCAGGGACTATGATATTCCGAGATCGATTAATGCTAGGCAAAAGGCTTGAAATGCTAGTGGGAGCACGGTATGACCAGGGTCTAGTGTATAGGTTGTCGTGACCTTAGTGTACACTCATACTTGCATAAAATAACCCTCAAATTTAATAAGGGATGCTAGAGGGGACTTTTAGAGATCCCCTGGCCTCCATGGCCAATCACTTCGTGTTCGGGTGGGAGGGCATAACTCAACAACCCTCTCGGATGAGAGCTGTGTTTTTTCATGCCAAGTTACTTAGTGATCTCCCTCGGGATATGGCGGTTACGGCGCCAAGGGTTCAGGCTTTACTCACCCTCGTGGGGGCCGTTAGAACTTCCATTCCGTAATTGCCTAGGCTCGTGGTTAAGCATCCGAAGTACACGTGAGGTATTCGTTGCGAATACAATGGTGATCACGTGGTACTAGCCAAAAGATAACCATGGTTCATCAAAGCCCTTAGTTGGCAGATTTGAATAGGGTCAAGGGAAAGACCCGTGTAAGCGGATGACCTGGACACTGCCCCCTCGGACAGGTGCAGCCTATTCCGAGATCTTACATACATGGTTAATTAATCCATAGAGGTGTCTTCGCTGTGAGGGTAGCGCTGACATTTGGATATAATTAGCTTATTTTAAAATTCCATAAAATAAGCTATTTTGTATTCATTTTCATTCAACCATATAGTTCCCCTATCCGTTATCCCATAAGAGAACCAGTTATCGGGTCTCTAACTACGTAGAGCGGAAGCGCTATCTCTAGCTTATGCTTAGGGTAGTAAACGTACATTGGCTTCCAATCTAAATATCTCTGTACTAGACCTAACGGGTCCAGATATCACTAGGGCACTGACTAGGGCATATGACGACTAGCAAGAGTCTAAGGAGATGTGCAAGTGCTATGTTATAGCAGACTTGCGGACAGCTCTTTAGAAGTGAGTCAGAGATATGCCGGGTTTTCTCTAATAAAGTTTTACTTGCATAAGATGTCTGCTAGGCGAAGTCAGTAGACTCATCGCTTTTCCACTAAGATACTTGTCGGTACCGAGATGTCTGAGGGTATGCTTGTTCGGGAACACATCTTTGAGTTCCAGATCGAACTAGATTCCAAAGACATGGTACCAGATGACGAGGTGGTGGAAGACGTCTGTCTTGCATCCTTGTCTGGAACCTTCGAAGGCGTTATCAGAGACTTTAGCTTTAACAAGTTAGAGATGATAAACGCAGAACTTCTAAGGAGATTTCCAAGAGACAAAGGATGGGATCAAGATTAAAGGCAAAGCCTTTAGTGCTTAACCTAGGCCTTCTTTAGAAGAACCAAAAGGAGTAACTTATAAGAGATCGAAAACTATTCTAGTGCAGAAACTGGTGTGGACTCCTAAGTATGGTAACGTTAAGGACGGAAGTGTTTCCGCTTTGGCGAGTGTAGGGGGTATTTGAAGATTGAGTATGGCCTCAGGATGTTAAGAGTTGAGTCGCTATCTAGTAGCAGTTCTTATGCTTCTTAGAATGTAGACTTCGGGTCTACAGAGATTCAAGGAAAGAAGAATGCTACTTTATAGTGAAGTAATCCTAACATAGGTACTGATGCCATAAGCCGCTGCGGAAGTTGTTAGATATGAATGTCTTAGTTTTTCCGAAATACAGATTTTGTTTTTTAGAGATGTAGTTCTATTTCCTCCTTAGTAAATAAAGTTTTTTAGTTTTAGACAGCACCGTACGTGTGTATCTTAAACTGAAAAGATAGCTTCAGTACTAGAGGAATAGATCAGAATAATCTCTTTAAATTTAATCTTAATTCGGAAATAGATTTCATGACAGCTGCAGCGTCAAATTTAAATTCATCTAAATCCTTCGGAGAATCTATCCCATTTGTGATCCCTCTGATTTAGATATTTTGCCTCAGATAAATTCAGAGGTGATAGAAGGCCGAGTTTCTATTCACAGAATCATCGGAGATCCTTCTAACCTATGAGTGTAATCTGGAAGGCAGAATAACTAAAAGGGCCATGAAGGTATGGGAGTTAGTTAATTTTGACGTCTATGGTTCCAAGAACGTCCAGATGATAGGAGTCTCTTCGATTTAATCGAAGGAATAAGTCACTATCGGACGAGTTCCATAAGATCCTGAGGGAGCATGGGATTAGCTCCCAGTTAAATGCTCCAAGGATGACACATCAGAATGAAGTCTCCGAGAGAAGGAATCGGACTCTGTTTGGCATGGTCCGTAGTATGATGAATATCGCCAAATGTACTACCCCCCCTTTGGTGGGGTTGTACCTTAAAACAGTAGCTTATATCTAAAACTATGTCTCATCTAGATCAGTGCCTCAGACCTATAGAGAGCTATGGTCTAAGCGAAAGCTGACACTATAGAGACTCGAGATATAGGGTTGTCCTGCACTTGTGCAAAGGGACAAGAGGAATGAGATGGAGATGTAGTTCCAGGTATATCTGTTTGTAGGTTACCCTTAGGAGGCATATGGTGGACTATTCTATGATCTTGAGGTTTGGAAGGTAATCGTTTCTACGAACACCATCTACCTAGACCAGGATTATATTATAGACCATAAGTTTATCAGTAAGGTAGTTCTGGGTGAACTACTGGGTACTGGTAGAGAGTGCGCATCTGAAAAACGTAGTGGGAGTAGATGATACAAGAAACTAGTATACCAGACACTGTAGAAATAATTCACTTTGTACCACCACTACCTCGTCGTTGTGGGACCATCAGAGCTCCTGAAAGATACTATGGAGAAACTTCGATAGTTAATCCAAAGTTTCAGGAGGATAATCCCTAGAGCTACGAAGAAGTAGTGGGAGCTTCTGACAGATCTGACTGACAAAAGACCATGGAGGCAAATCAGCATCAATGTCCCTTGGAACAGTCTTGACACTTATGACACTATCACCCTTCACGGTGTAGGAGGTGTATAAGAAGAGCACCCAGTTAAGACTTAAGTAGCTAGATTAGTTACCAAAGGAGAAGGAATTGACTATGTCAAAACCATCTCACTGGTAGCTATGCCTAAGTCTATAACGGATCCTCTTAATCCATCACAGCCCATTATAGTTGGGAGATCTAGTTGATGGATGTCAAGACAGTTATTCCTAATGGGAATTTGAAAAAAGGACATATGGATGATATAGCCTCAGGCTTTGTGTCAGTAGGTTAGAAAGATTTGGAATGCAAGTTGCAACGTTCCATTTATGGACTGATGCAAGCATCCAGGTTGGAATATCTATTTTGATCAAGGGAATCCGCTAACACGGATTTGATCAGAATGAGGATAAACCAAGATGGTACAGAAAAGGTGAAATAGCTACAAGGGTATATTTAGTACTTTACGTTAACGATATTCTACTGATTGAAAATGACGTAGGAATATTGTTTACGGTAAAGGTTTGTAGTCATCACAATTCGATATGAAAGACCCTAGTGAGGCGAGTTATGCTTTGGGAATCAAGGTAACTCGAGATAACCAGAGCAAGATTCTCTTGCTGTCACAGGCTACGCATGAAGATAAGATTCTAGCCAGATTCGGTTTACGAGGCTAGATATCTATTGCGCAGCAGGATTCATGGGTCGGTTTCAGTCGAACCCGGGTCCAAATCACTGGACTAAAGTGAAGGGTATACTCAGAAATCCTCATTAAGTAAGGATTGTGAGTTAGCTTGCACTTCACAGGTCCTGATATCGATTGGACACACAGGATCTGACTTTGGTGTTAGATGTGTGTTCCAGAGAATCGATTTCAGAGATTATTTTTATCTTGGGATTAGAAGCGGTAGTTGGTAGAGTGTGAAGCAAAAGTGCATCACAGACTCTATCACAAAGGCTTAGCACGTTGTTGCGTGTGAGGTAGTATATCAGGTGGTAAGGCTTAGGAAGTTCTTAGAGAACTTGGGACGCGTACCAGAGGCTCAGTTATCTGTTGTTACAACAGAAGAGCGGTAAGCAAGGTCCAAGGAGACTAGGCACCACCGTGAGGGGAAACCCATCAAGTACAAACTCCACTTGATCTGACAGTTATAGGAGGAAATGCAAGTAGTGGTACTGAGGTGGAATCTACAGACAATGTTGCCAATTCCTTTAGGGAATTCCTGCAAAGGCTTTTGGGCAGCATGTAGAAGCTACAGAGCTCAACACCGTTATTCCTCGTTAGACCTAGTGGGAGATTGTTAGAATTGGTGAGGTCTACAGCTCGTAAAACCTATAGTTTAGCTTTGTATGGTTGATAGTATAGAATGCATATTGGTACGTACCTTAGTACGTGTTCTGATTACAGAACAGAGAGCCATGGCTACATGGTAATCCACTTGAGTGGGAGACTCAAGGGACTGGTCCCATGTAACCTAAATACGTTCGTAGTTCTGATAAGGGTTGGTCGCCCTATCAGGATAAGCTGTTGGGATGACAGAGCGTGGGTGTCTCCACCACGGTCATTACCAGGCACAGTGTCTGTGGCCGAACGGAACCAACACGGTGCACAGATCGATGAGCAGACACCGGTGTACTAAACCATGTTTCTGCTTAGGGTAAAACGGTCCTAAACCCTGAGGAACCATGTCTGGTGGACTAACCAGTTGTGTGGTGCTTTGGCGCACCAATGTGTGAGGATCCGGATGCAGTGATCCAAAACCACGGTGTACTGGGTTACCCGGCTGGCGTTGCATCAGCGTGTCACTCCTGCAGGTTATCCACACCCCTAACGGGAGGTGCGTTCCTTGGTCTGACCTACGTCGTATTAAACCCTGGCCAGGTGGTCATCAGTTGGACTGATGACGGATCCGGTTGCTCGTCAGAGTAATCGGAGGTACGATGTATGTGGTCAATCTGGAAGGAACCGAGTCATATGAGCACTCGAGTCTGACGGTATTCTCCACCGCTCGAGTTGCGTCATGGCACCAAGTGGAGGGACAACGAGTTTACCATACTAAGCGGAGAGCAGGGGTATGAGGGAGAACATAGTAAGTCTGGGGGAATTGGAGTGCAGCCTGCGTCGCACTCTGGGTGGCTACGCAGGTTAACTCGGACTCAGAGGATCGATGGTACACTCGGGTAGTGTGTCGATCGAGTCTGAGTTGGAAGCCATGAACCCTGGTCCCTGAAGGTTCCACCTTATCGACATTATGTACGGTTCTTATACCATCTCGTCGAAACACAGAATGTCATTAGAGGAAGCGAGAAGTCCAAGCCTATGCTCCGTGAGTGCTTCGCACTAGTGCACGGTAGATGCGTAGCTACGTGTGTGCACTAAGGGAAAACCCTAGGTTAGTGCAGAGACGCATGTAGCAATTCCTTGCCATAAGTGGACTTTGCCACATGGGTGCGATGCACCGGGACATGTTGCGAGTTGACTAGTTGACTTCACTAGGGGCACCCTACGGGAACCTCAGAGAATAGTGAAATCACTGGTGCACTTCACTTATGTGTGCCTTGCAAAGTCTCGTACACGAGGAACGGCCAACTAGTGGCATAAGGGCGTTTTGGTCATACCATGCGCCACTATGCACTAAGGGGGCCGGCCCTAAGTGTTGAGAGACTGGTCAAGGCCAGCCCCATTAGTTTCGGGAGGTTGTTGCCTCCGATGAAGGGGCCGGTTATGAGGCGCAGAAAATGGGCTGGTTTTGACCGTTTTCGAAAACAAGGAAAGGATAGAGATAAAGAAGAGATATATAGGGATAAGGTTTGAATCAATCATCCTTATCCATACTATCCTTATCCATATGGATAGGCCGGCCCTATATATGAGAAGGAGAGAGAGGGGGCACGAAATTAAGATGCATGGGCAAGCCCTAGGGCCGGCCATGCAAGCCATGGGGAAACCGAAGCCCCTCTCCTCTCTTCGCATCTCCTCCCTCGTCTCTCTCTCCCTCGCTTGCGCCATTGGATGGCGACTCGTCTTCCTCGTGTGGTGTTTCGTAGAAGGAGAAGGCTCGTCGTATGAAGGCACTCAGAGATCCATCGACGAGGTGCCGTGCATCGTGTGAGATCGGGTGAACTAGAAGGCGTCTCCCGCAACCTTTTGCTGTCCAGAATCTGCACAGAAAATCAGCGTTGTTTCTGTGATTTCGGGAGCTACAGAAGTCCAAACGACGTGAAACTTGTTGCAAAAGTTGCGTCTCGAAGTTGGCTACCTGCAGTCCAAATTTCAGCCCACTCGAAGTTCGAAGCAGAAAGTTATGGCCGTCGCACCGAAGCTATGTCGAGCAGATCCGTAGCCCGTCTCCATCAACAAAGAAGAAATTTGTCGCGGTGAAAGATTCCGCACGCAGGTATGATCTCTAACAAGTAGATCTAACATAATTAGAACATGCATACATGCTAGATTGTTTTTTCGCATTAGATCGTCGTTAGGGGTTCGCGTAGTTGCCATGCTAGATTCATACACGCATATGTAGATCGTTTCGATGAAAATTTTGATATGTAACGCACACCGCCTACGGTCCTCGGACCATCACTTTGCTTCCGCTGCGGGCCTCTACCATGGATTTATTTCCAACAGGGTGGGTGGGTGTTGAAACGAGGTCCTCGACTGGCATTCCCAGACGATCGAATACTGACTTCTTCTTTGATTGCTTAACTGGCCCAAGCCTTTCAAACACAGATGTGTGCTTTCGATTCGATCGATTTTTACTGCCTCTATTTGGCTTCCAGAGCAAAGCTTGGTATTGAGCCCATCGCCGTCTTCTTATACTGTTGGGATGGTTGGGGTAGGTAGAGCGTGCGTCGGAGATTGTTGATCCTTCAGCTGCTTCGCCCACCATCTTCGCCCCAATATAGTTCGAGGTGAAGCTCTTCCTTGCTGCAGCCCTGATGACCATCGGAGTTTGACCGGAGCCGATGCCTCGACGGTTCGGAAGAATTTGTTCACCGTTTTGAAACAGCCGAGCTTGAGTCCTCGTCATCCCATGTGGAATTGCTGCTGGGGGAAGTGTGCCCATGGCGCTCTCTTTGTTATAGCTAGCTTTGAACAGCAACTTGGCAGCGTTTTTCCCCCAACTTCCTTTCGGCTTGAATCCAAGTTGATTGGGGTCGACTGATTCGACAGGTCTGCTCGGGTTCGGAGCTTGCGTCAGACTAGGTAGTGGCAACGTTATTTTTTGCAGAGTGATGACATTGGCCTGTGATAATGGCGGTGCCAGATTTCTTGCCGGAGTAGAAGGCGACCACTCGGATTTACGGAGCCATTGAGGCATGAGACGCAGGACTGGCATCGCTTGGACGGGCAACGGAGTATGTTGCATTGCTCTTGACTTGGAACTGATGCGCATCCTTTGTCTTGATCTTGGCGATTCTCGGACCTGGAATTTTGCCTTGTCGGATGGTTGCATCGGTCTTGCAAGTGGATGAGCCTCGCCCTGTTTTACCTCATCCGCCTTCTGGACTCGAGGGGCTTTAGCTGGAAGGACTTCCGCGACTAGGTCTCTTGCTTGGTAGAACTTGGCGTCGGCCAAATGTGCCTCGGCCTCATTGAATGGCTTGTCATCAGCAACTATGCATTTCTCCATGCCTTCTTCGTAGTACTTGAGGCACTGGTGCCAGGTGGACACTACGACGCCATTCTCGTGTAGCCATGGCCTTCCTAACAGGAGGCGATATGACGTCTGGCAATCGATGATGTGGAAGAGGACCGATGCATCTAGAGGGCCGATGAAAAGCCTTAAACGGATGATTCCGATGGTAGACTGTCCGCCCTGGTTGAACCCTTGAATGACCAACTGACTGGGCGAGAGCTGGTTATTGGTGATACCGAGTTGCCGCATCGTCTGGATAGGCATGATATTGACGACGGAGCCACAGTCCAGCAAAATTCGGTTTACCGGCTTCTCTTTGATGTATCCCGAGACGTAGACAGGCCGGTTGTGCAGTCGCGTTCCGAGTTGCAAGTCCTCGTCTGAAAAGGTTATCGTTGCATCGCACGAGGCCACAGTTTTGCCCTTCTTGTCATCCTTCCTTTTCCTCTTGTAGCTGTCTGGGTCGGCCAAAGCTGCAGCCATTGCCAGGCGAGCCTTCTTCGGGAGATGCAAAGCTTCTACGAGCGGCAAGTGCATGATTGCATCGTCATGAGAGGCAGTGCCTCCTTGGTCGAAATCATCTCCCTTATCGGTGGAGTCACCTTCTTCAGAAATTTCGCTTTCGTCCTTTCCTTCCGATGCCTTATGAACTTCGACCATGCAACAAGACACCCTGATGTGCTGATCGACTGGGAGGAAGTGATCCGGGAAGAATTCTTGCAGTGTTGCGGGTTCTGAAAGGCTTTGTTGGAGGAGATCATCTCGGCTTGCTAGCGGCACTTTGAATGTCTTCCTTCCTGGAGTCTTGCTTTTCTTCTTGTAGGTTCGGCGTTCTGGAAATCTCCTCATCACACGGTCTTGCTTCTGTTGCCTTTCTTGTCGTGGCCTTCGTCGCCGGGGTAGCATGACCCATGCCTCTTCGTCGGTGGATTCTCCCCCGCTAAGATGATGATTGGCAGCGGCAACTGGTTCCCTTAGAGACACTTGTTCTTCCGGAGGCTCTACTGGCTCATCTTCCGATCCCCAACTGGTGGGCTCGATTTCTTCAATCGAAATAGATGAAGGCTTTGAGTAGAGGACGTAATAATCAAACTTCCCCGAAGGCTGGCCCAGCAGACTGACTTCTGGATCTCCCTGCTCGTATCTTTTTCGGAGAGCGCATTGGGACATAGCTCGACTGGAAGGGACTTGCTCTTCCTGAAGCTCCACTGGCTCGTCTTCCGATCCCCAGCCGGTGGGTTTGATTTCGTCGATTAAAACGGACGGAGGCCTTGAGTAGAGGACGTAATAGTCGAACTTCCCCAAAGGCTGGCCCAGCAGACCGACTTCTGGATCTCCTTGCTCGTATCTCCTTTGGAGCGCTCGTTGGGATGTAGCATTGCTTGGAAGAGGTGCTGGTGTGAGCGATGGTTGCCCCCAGGGCAGCGGCGTTTCTTCCTCGGTGAGCGCAGGAGTACGTTGACGTCGCTTCGAGACTCTCAGCTGGGAAATTGACTTAGCGGTTGGCCTTTGACGGTTGATGCGCAATTTGGGCATGCTTCATCGCGCAGCAACGAGTACCGGCGAGAAGAAACCGAAGGTGATGGACGTCATATTGGCCGTAGCGACCTCTCCGGAGTCAATCTCTATCTTTCCTTGCTTTGCGAGCGCCATTATTCTTTTCTTGAAGACGAAGCATCTTTCGATGGGATGACTTACCACCCGGTGGTATTTGCAGAAGAGAGGGTCGTCGACGCGATGCATCTGCTCGGGCCTCTTTGAAGGAGGGAGCTCTATCATCTTCTCTTACAGCAGTTGGTCGAACATGGAGGAGACTTCCGAGTCTAGGAAGGGGTACTCCTTGGCTTTGAGCTCCTCGAGAGTCATCCTTTGTCTTGGCGGCAGAGGCGGCGGTATGGCGACTCCCTTCTTATGATCCGGCTTGCCACCGATCTTGAGCGGCTTGGAGGTTGAGTCGACGTCTGCAATATTGACTTGCTTCGGTTTCGGTGCCGGTGGCTTATCCTTCTTCTCCACCTTCAAGAAGTCTTTGTTCTTCGAGTCCCCGTGGCTTGCTAGGCTGAGTTCCATGTCGTGAGCCCGAGTCGCGAGTTCTTCAAAAGACCGAGGTTTGATACCTTTGAGGATGTAGAGCAGGCCCCAGTGCATGCCTTGGGTGCACATCTCGATGGTTGAGTCTTCAGACAAGCGGTCTCATGAATTCAGCGCAAGGTTTCTCCATCTGTCGATGTAGTCGATCACCGGCTCATCTTTCCTTTGCTTGACGGCGGTAAGTTCGGTCATGCTGACGGTGCGTCTGGTGCTGTAGAAGCGATTGAGGAACTCCCTCTCCATCTGGTCCCAGCTGTCGATGGTCCCTGGAGGAAGATCAACGTACCAGTCAAAAGCATTACCTTTGAGGGTGCGAACGAACTGTTTCACCATCTCGTCGCCATATGTGCCGGCATTGTTGTAAGTTTCGATGAAGTGAGCAACGTGCTGTCTTGGATTTCCCTTTCCGTCGAAGTGCTGGAACTTTGGTGGCTGGAACCCGATGGGGAAGCGTAGCTGCTGGATCCTCGCGGTGTAGGGCTTCGAGTATGCCGCCGTGATCGAAGGAAGGCCACTGCCGTGGGAGCGCATCATATCGGCTACCAACGCTTGTATCTGTTGAGCATTCATTGTTGCTGTTGCCGGAGGTTGTGCGACCACCGAGGCTGCTGTTGGCGAAACGACTTCCGCCGTAACAGGAACTGATGAGAGTGCTGGCGTAGCCGCTTGAATTGTCGGAACTACCTCTACAAGAGCGGGAGTTGAGGATGGAGCTGGAGCGGCTACTGGAGAAGCAAGAGGTTGATCGTTTGTCGCAGCATCCCTTGCGCTTAGCTTTTGAAGCAAAGTATTGATGTGATGATCCTTCTCCTCTATCAGCCGAGTAATTTGCGCCATGTGCTCGTTCATCTGCATGACTTGGAGCTGAAGAGCGAACGGAGGATGGTGACGGAGGACGTCCCGATGTTGCATGCTAGCATCCTCGCCGTCGTCGTCAGAGACGTAGTTACGCCGACTTGCTTCTGGTTGATGATTGATGTTTGCCCCATGTAGAGGAGGTGCAACGTCTGCTGGAGAATCCGAACGGGTTCGGGGTTGGGGCTGGTCCTCCCCAAACTTCTGGACATGGACTCCAGGATTGAGGCTCATTTCTTCATGCACCAAGGCCTCGTCGGTGTTTTGGCGAGCATCTTCGGCAGTAGTTTCTGGCATGAAGACATCCGCAAGAGTTCGAGTACGCCGAGTGTAGACGCATACCATCGGGGGAACATCACCCTCTGGGTTTACTGGATCACCGTGTCGGAGTAGAGGAGACTCGACGATCAGTGAAAGGCTTGGAGCAAACGCATCGTTGCTTGTCCCGGCCATTGCAAACTTCAAGCAGCTTCTTCAGTCGTACGAATAAAAGGAGAAGAGGTCCCACCGGGCGTGCCAAAAATCTGTATGCGCAGAAAAGATGCGGGTCGTCTTTATTGCACAAAACAAGATTACAAGGGTGTGTCGGGACCCGGGTGGCTCGGGTGTGGCGAGTCCGGGTGCGGCGAGTGTTGATCAGGGGATTGTGGGAGAGATCTTCTGGAGGATCCCTTTGATCCGCGTCTCCACGTGGTGTTCGTGCGAGAGCTCTGAAGGGGTTGCCCAGGACAGGGATCTTCACAAGGTGAGGGCTTTTGAGAGGCTAAGGAATATCCGCTGTTTCTTTGGTCCCTTCTGTTCTTCGCGCTTCCTCGGCTAGGGGGTCTTTAGCTTCGTTCCTCGGTCTTCGTGTCTTCCTCGCTCCTTGCTTGACCTCGGCGTCCTTGATCGTCGGTTCGCGGCGTCGATCATGCTTTTGGCATCAGCTTTGGCTTTGTCTTTTGGCTTTGGCTTGGCTCCGGCGTGGCTCTGGCTTTTGCTTTGCTTTGGCGCTTGCGCTTGGATGTAGATGGGGGAGACTTGCGATGCTTTTCGTTCTTCCGGACTTCGCGTCGTATCGGCTAGAACGTGCGGTGCTTTTGCTCGTGACCGGCGTAGTCGCTTGGCTTTGGCACTTGCGTTGCTTTGGCGCGGGCTTTACCGGGGCTTTTGCTTTGGCTTCTTGCGTGGGCTTTGGCTTCAGCGTCAACTCGGTCTTCTTCTCGAATGATGGTCGAAGAATGCTTTTAAAGATAGTGGGGGTAGCACCGATCTCCGTGCGACGGTTGTGGCGCCGGCTTTGCTTCGAAGACGACGGATATAGCGACGCTTCAGGTAGTCCTCCCCAAGCTTTCTTCTTCGTGGATGGGGCAGACGTTTGTCGAAGGCGACGGGTTGATGACGCTTCGTTCCTCTTCTCCGGGCTTTGGAGCTTGATCGGAGTTGAGGGTTTGTTGGAGCCGGCGGGGTAGTGCCGCTCCAAACTTCTTCTCCGGCCTTTGCTTCTGGCGTCTTCGGAGTCGAAGGGTCTTCTTCTCCGAGCTTTCTTCTTCATGCACGGAGTCGAAGTCTTGATCTTCTTGTGCAAGGGTCTTCACGTTGATGATGGATTTCAATGGACTAAGCCGATCCCGAAGGGACAGGCTTGCCCGTGCCTCGTGAAGCCTTGGGTCGATGAAGAAGCATCTCCTTTTCTGCAGAGCTTTCTCGCTTCGTCTTCAATCTTCGACCTTATGAGCCTTCCCCCACCCCCTCTATTTATAGGCAAAAGGGGAGGGGGGAGAGTTATGAGAAGTTTTAATTTTAAATCCCTTTAATATCTCCCTCATAATTACCCGGGATTTATTCATCCATTGATGAGGGGAATAGCATTTATTTGTTTTCCTTTCCTGGCGGGGCAATTATGGCTGGATTTTGCACACGAAATCGATGGCGACCCGACTCTTCTTCTTGTCTGTCGGATCGAGGGATCGGCGCAGATCCGCGCGTGAGCAGACGTCATACGCAACCTCCCCCCGCGCATGGCGGTAGTTCTTTCCTTTTCTTTCTTTTCTTTCCTTTTCTTTTCTTTCCTTTTTCTTTTCTTTCCTTTCGTTTCTTTCCTTTCTTTTCTTTTTCCTTGCAAGGCCGGCCGGCCCCATGGGGTTCGGGTTCTAGTAAGGGCCGGCCCCATGGAGTTCGGGTCCCTAGTAGGGGCCGGCCCCATGGGGTTCGGGTCCCTAGTAGGGGCCGGCCCCCCTTGAGTGTGGGGTCCGCTCCTCCCTTGTTGGGAGCGAATCGGGTCCGGGTCCGCACTGGTGCGTGCAAGTCGGGTCCGAGTTGGAGCGCGCGTCGGGTTTGCATCCGCGTTGGCGCACGTATGTCGGGTCTGGGTTTAGACAAAATTCATGTGTCTACAGCTATGTATGCAGAACTTTGTGCCCCTCGGGCAGCCTTTATGGAGCTTGTGGATGGGGAGTATGGTAAGGTGGTAATATTCACTGATGCGGTGCAGGCACGGGAGGCTCTTGTTCTTCATAAAGGCGTTACGGAGGAGTTCAACTCGATCATTATGGAGTGCAATAGTTTGTGGCGGAAACTTCATGGAGTGTCAGTTAAGTGGATCCCACGTAATGCCAATGGGGCTGCTCATTGGCTAGCACATGACGCTCATATCAATGGTGTTACAGGCTATTGGTCTTCTAATTTCTCTGTAATTCTCACCTCCCTTGTGAGGGACGCCAAACAAGTCACACTGTAATGACTACCTTCAGCTTACCAAAAAAAAAAACATTTTGGCGCAAATTAGAGCGCAGAGAAGTTGGGTCAACACCTAAATGGTGCAAATTTAGGCCATACGGTTCCTAAAACATGAGAGCAACATTCACCTGCATAAGTATAATGTGCCCAAGTTAAAGCAGGACCGCAAATTCCGAACTTAAACATTAAGCCCTAACATTTAACTCTACCCTAATCAATGGTTTTTACAGCATATGGAAACCTAGGGGTAGATATCATACATTGGATTCCTTACTATTGACCTATGGCGATGGCTCGACTGCAACAGAAGGAGGCAATCACAAAAAAGTAAGGTAGATCTCGTGTGATCACTAACAAGCTTTCGATGTTACTGCTGTTCTTCTTTTTCAGAAATCCCTCTCGAAGATTGGAGGGGGGGGGGGGGTTAGCCTAGACCCTACCGGTTTATTAAAAGAAAAAGAAAGTACAAGGAATGCCTAAGAGGCACCTACTTCCGAAGTGAAGCCACATCCCACACGAGCCAAGAAGGTCGCCCTGCACTACAGCAAAAGACCCCGGGTAAGCCTACTGCTGTTCTTTCACTGGAATGAAAAGTCGGAGGAACTTCTTGTTCCAGTTATGAGAACAACAACATGAGTAAGGAATATATCTTCGACAACCATTGACAAGTTCCCAATGTTCTCCGACGAAGCAATGACGCATGATATAAAAAGGGGTAACGATCTCACGGAGCAGTAGGGAAACAATATTTTTAAGAATGACCACCGTTTTTACCCTTATCAAGGATAAATCGATCTTAGAACGACATTAAGTATATTATGCATGAGGAATCCTACGATTGACGGCTAGAAAAGTAATGCCAAAACCAAAGTGCCATTTTGAGCGTTACCGTGATGATCAATTGTACAACATCATGGGGATACCTATCACCACGTGCCCTACTGAAAGCGCCTGATCATTGCCTTGTCGGGACCACCACAATGCTCAGTGTCACGTGCCGTGTTAGACATCCCTAAGTTGCTATGCAGTAAAGCCTCCCCATCGAGGCGGTTCCAACTTGTGGCCCCATCGCACCAAGCCAATTCATTTTTGCCATGTCACCGCTCCTGTACCTGATGTAGCAGGCAGGTATTGTTTATACGTGGTTGTTGGGGGCCATTCTTGAAAAAACCTCTTAGAGCATCTCCACTGGACTCCTACCTAACTTAGTCTCCCATCCTCATCCCAGTGCCACATAGGATAGGAGTTGGTGAGAAAAAAAAAACATCCTCCAATCAACTCCTACCCATGGTACATGGTTGAAAGGAAACAACACAAAACACCCCATCACATGACGGGCCCTAAAGATAGGAGGCATCTTCCAGCTCCCAGCAAATCCGAGCGGTGCTCGACTCCTGCCACCACGCAGGATGGATAAGAGCCGATTGGAGCTGGCTTCCTTCGCTAGAGGATAAAACCCCTTGGATGGGGGAAAGGATTTCAGGACGTACGCTACAACCGTTGTCCAGAGCCTATCAACAGGCTCTAATTGCTGGGGGCCACTAATCCCATATGTTGGGACCTGCTATATTATGTCTCTTGAATCACAGTGGGTCCCGTGGTTGTAACGTACGCAGGATGTGCTGAAAATTTCCCCGTGAGATGGGGGATGATATAAGAGTCGGTTGGATATTCTCTTAGTTATATGACCATCGTTGTCCAAAAAAACACAAAAAAATCCGACAAACGCTGTCGTCTGATGATCCCAAGCGTACACGTGGAACACAGTTCCGATCGAACAGATCGGTGAGCCGATCCAACGTGGCAAGCTACATAACAGTGTCCTTTGGTCGACGAGGCTTCCCTGTCGTTCCCCCCCTCCCCCGCCCCTCTCTCATGGCTTCCATCTCCGGCATCTGCTCCTCCTCCCCCACTCTTAAACCCCGCCGATTCCTCACCCCCTCCGAATCCCGCCGGACCGCCGCCCTCTCCTTCCCGACCGGCCATCCCGATCGCCGCCTCCCGGCCGCCCCCGTACAGTCGATCGCCGACCTCTCGCGCTCCGCCCCCTCCTCCGTCCCGGCGGAGAAGAAATCCGGAGCCATCGAGAAGGATCCGATCAACCTGTGGCACCGGTACGTCGACTGGCTCTACCAGCACAAGGAGCTCGGACTGTTTCTTGATGTCAGCCGGATAGGTTTCACCGATGAGTTCTTCGATCGGATGGAGCCGAGGCTCCAGAAGGCGTTCCGGGCGATGCGGGAACTCGAGAAGGGGGCGATTGCGAACCCCGACGAGGGGCGGATGGTGGGGCACTACTGGCTCCGGAACCCTAAGCTCGCCCCCAACTCGTTCGTGAGGCTGCAGATCGAGAGGGCGCTCGATGCCATCTGCAAGTTTGCAGACGAGATCATCGGTGCCAAGGTTAGGCTATTAATTGGTCTCCTGCAATTTTATGTTTTTTTTTTTTTTGGACCAAACATAGATAACCGACTAAATGCTGTATGTTTCTGCAAACAAAAGAGGTTTATTGCTTAAATGAATGAACTATTATGTCCCTTTTGCATGATGCTGCATTTGACATCACTTACTAACACTGTTGTGTCCTGTTGGTTTGCATTGACTTTGAGCTTAATGCAAATTTTATAAACATGGTCAGTTCATGATTGAATCAATATGAATAATTATTTACTTGAGTGACCCATTAGCGATAGTCCTTGACTTTGAACCTACTGTAAATCTTTCAAATATTATCAATTAATGATGGGTAAAATACACTTTACCCTCCTGAAGTTTAGCCCAAAATCCCTTAACCCCCCTGTAGTTATTAAACTACATTTTGGTCCGTTCATTTCAGTTTTGATTAGATACAATTACCAAAAGAGGAAACTTAGTAATTGACAAAAGGGGGTATTGTGCTACCATTGAAAACTATAGGGATCGATTTGGAAGCAAAGAAACTTCAGGGGGCGTAAGTGATTTTGGGCTAAACTTCAGGGAGGAATACAATGTGGAACTGACAGAGTATAGTGAGACCTACTAAATAAACTGTCATAAAACACTCTTTTTCTTTGATCATCTTACCATTCACGATTATGACTTCCATAAGAAATACGACTCTAACTTCTACAATTAGTCGTTGTTGTCCTATTATGAGGCATATTAGTTAGCTGTATTGCTATACAACATATGTTTTCATTCAGAGTTAAATTCATTCTAGTGCATTTTGATGTAAAACAGATTAAGCCCCCATCATCTCCAGAGGGTCGTTTTACCCAGATTCTTTCTGTGGGAATCGGTGGTTCAGCTCTGGGTCCTCAATTTGTGGCAGAGGCATTGGCTCCTGATAATCCTCCTCTCAAGGTTTGGCTCCTATTTTTCTAAGCAATCGATTAATCATTGTCCTGCTAATTTAACCACTGAATTTTGGAAGTTTCAGTTGCTATAAGATTTTTTTTACTATATTTGCTGGTTTTAATTCTCTTGAACTTGTTTTGTATGCGTGTTGATCTCCAAACATTCATGCATATCTTTTTGGATTATTTAGATCCAAAAGTACAAATATTATGTTTAGATTCATTCCTATTTCAGCCTCTTATAATCAGCTGCTGAGGCTTCTGTATATCATTTATGCATATAATTGCCACATCATTGTCTTCCTATAATCAACCTTAAAGCCTTCATTACCTTTAACCCATCGGATGGTGATGCTCACCATCTTGAGTTTCATTACTGTATTGTTGAAGCTACGATTAGAATCTTGATAGCATTGTATGGTGAGGATTGAGAAATTTAGGTAAAAGGTTAGGATTATTTCCAGGGTTTTGGGTTTCTTATACTTGTAAGCTCTAGACATGGGAATGGTTTACGTTTTGAGAGGTGCTGGGGATTTGATTAATGATTTCACTAGGTTATTGGTTGAAGTGTTTCCGTTGTGAGTTGAAGCTCTTTATCATTAAGTTGTAGTGTACGCATCTGCTTGGTGTGTGCAGATAAGAACAGTAAATGACTAGGCAAGACAAATTATAGAAGGGAAGAAGATGAAGGATAATTTGAAACGTACTGGTGCTTTCAGTTATCCCCAATCTATGATTCAAAGGATGCACACTCTTTGATTGAGAAAGAGGATTGTGCATGATCACATCAAGGAGACTGAAGGAGTTATATCAACTAGTGGCATAAAACAATTTGGTGAATTGAGATGAGCAATTAGTTGTACTATACATGAAAGGCCTTTGGCCATCTTATCAAGGATCAACTCCTTCGATTTAGACAAAATCGAGCACAAAGCAAGCTTTTATGACTTGATTTAGAGCGCTTCATGATATAAGATTGGTCCAATGTTTTAAAGCTAGTTTTTTTTTTTTTGCATTCTTTGACTCCTTTTCTCCCCACTTCTTCCCTAAAGTCTTAATAGCCCCCATAAACATTCCTAGCTTGTTTTCTTACCCAAAAAGCCCTCTAAAATCCTAGATTTTATCAATATCTAAGTTCATCCCCAAACTAAACTTGTTCAAATCTTCTCCAGTATGTATTCATGCTCAAATGCAATTGGAGCGCTTTTGACATGTGAGTGCAAAGCTCAAAGTACAATTTACCCTCACTAATGTTGGACTTATTATTTTAAGTTCTTAACATATAATCTCTAATTTTGTGAACTTATTATTTAAAGTTCTGAACCTAGATATTTCAGTTCTTTAGACTTTTTATTAGCTTTTGATGAGAGATTTTAGTTGATGTTATGCTCATGGGCGGAGCCACAATCTGCACCCTCTGAAATCCAAATTTTTTTTATCATTTACTGACTAGTTAATTGTGTTCCACGCCTAACACCAAAACAACTTAAGTTGCCCCCCTCCTCAACACCGGAGCCTAGGCATCAAAGCCGTTAGATCATATATAGACATGGCCCAATTGAATATTTTGTCCTTTTCCCACTTGAAACCAACTCCTTCGATTTTGTCCATTTCCCCATTAAAGCATTGCTCTCCCAATGCTTCACTGATTTCTTTTAACCAGAATGATGTGTCCCAAATCCCAATCACATTTGTCCCTTGCACCTAGTCCTGACCGACCCTGATTGGAATAAAACGGGTATCTATGATTGGATGCGACATCATTTTGATTGAACATTTGGGTTGAATAGCATTGCTATTTCCCATGTATAATACTATTTAACTGAAATGCTTTACCAATTTCTTTTAACTAGATTGACATTTCTCGATCACAGTTGTCCGTTATACGCAGCCCCGATCGGTGAATCGTACCTGGTCCTAACTGGGAATCGGCTATTCTCAACTCTTGACTTAGTAGTTTGTTCGACTCGGATATGCAATGTTCTTGCTTTAACGATGCGACATTTTATTTTCCTCTATATTTGTCTTTTTCCCTTGATTGAGTCAGTTCACTCGGTAGGGCATCATAGTTGTGTGATGATAAGCACCCCAACAAGTGTATCCCACTAATCCTCTAACTGTGCCTCCATCAAATGGACGTGATTCCACTATGTCGCAACCAAGTGAACCCGGGGAAAGGATAAATAATGGAGGAGTCGAACTTTGCACGCATTGGGTTCGAATGCTTGTGAACTCCATAAGAGCTAGTAGTCAGACCTTGCCCCCCCACAAGAAAATCCTTGTTTCGGCCATGGTTATGCTTATGCTATTTAAGGATATTTGTACTCTTTATCAGTTTTTATATCATAGTTTTTATCTAGATTTGGTTAAATACTTTGTATATGGATTTATTTTAATGTCGGGAGGGGGGGATGTAGGGGGCCTCTAGCCCCCTATAAAACCAGTAAAATGCACTCAAAAGCCTAGGCTCGTGCCTAAGCGAAGGTGCACTCCTTGCACCTGGGCTGCGCCTAAGCTTTTGACCTGAACTTAATACATCACCAAATTCTGCGTTTTTACCTTTTTTTTCCAAAAAATCGTGTTTAAAATGCCGAATCTGTAACATCTCGTATTGTCTTTATCCCACCGTTGTACCCTTCCACGGGGCACACACAAATCCATGTGCACAAAAATCCATGTTAGGGATTTTATTGATTTGTTTATATGTAACGTTAAATGCATGTGTGTATACGACTTAGGTGTTTATTTGCATGGATTTTGTCAACTATAGTTATATATACGCATTTTTTCCATCACCCATACATCTCGTAGGCATATTAATGGAAATCAACTTTCTATGAAGTCTTTCTTTAATAATTCTTTTCTTATTTATGTTTTAGCAAGTTTTATGTGTTTTACTTTCATATTAATATTAATTGAAGATCCTGTGCTCCGGGCTAACTTGTTTGTTTATTTCGATTGAATCAATCCTTTGGGGTGTTCCAGATAAGGTTCATCGACAATACAGATCCAGCAGGAATTGATCATCAAATTGCACAGCTTGGACCTGAGCTAGCATCTACACTTGTAATTGTAATATCAAAGGTCTGCTTAGAAGTGCACTTTTATTGAATGAGTTCTGTTTTTTTTGTACTTCAGTCATTGTGAGTTTGAAATGTTTCTCATATGAAGTCTTAACCAGTTGTATATATTCTCAGAGCGGAGGCACCCCTGAAACTCGAAATGGTCTGTTGGAAGTACAGAAAGCCTTTCGAGAAGCTGGGCTGGATTTCTCGAAACAGGTTTTGATCTCAGGTTTTTGTTTCCGCTTATTATTCTTCTCCAATTTATTTGTAGATATCTACTAGTTTCCTTCACACACTGAACATTGGGTACTTGCAACCTGTACACTTCGTGCAATATACTAGCCATAAGGCCCATAACAGACCTTAAACAATTGAGGCTGCAACCACCATAGACAATTTGGGCTGCAATATATTTGGACAACATATTGCCTACAACTTACTGGTAGCTGGTGATAAATTGAACATATTCTAACATGGTAATTCTGATAGTTTTATTTCAGTTCTTTCTATAGCAGCATTAGCCCCCCTTTTCCTGAGCCAATGCTCGTAGTTGTATTCAAGCATCAATGATGCACTATACTCTTGTTTATTTACTTTTAATGCTTGACAACAAGATGATATCCTATGTACCCCCATATACCGCAATTTCATGAGATTGCACTCTTCATAAGTTGCACTCACTTGTACTTCCAAATGTTTTAGTGATTGAGCTTCTGATTGGTATTATGAGTATTCTAAAGCAGTGTTTTCAAAACCGAACCGGAAGGCGAACCGAAAATGCATCCGGTTCGGTCCAAATCGGTTCAAACCGGTGATTCAACCGTTTGAACCGTATGAAAATATGTTTTTTTTATATAGATATCTACTAAATTCTTCAATGGGAATGTTTGATTCCTAGGTTAACATACAAACCGGTTTATTCAAAGACCGAACCAAAACATGTTCCGGTTCCGGTTCAAACCGGTTGAACCGTCCGGTCCGGTCCGGTTTTCAAAACACTGTTCTAAAGAATTTTGATTATTATGCATGTGGTAAGTGAAGAAAATAATATTGATTTTTCAATACGGTCACAAGGCCAAGTGATGTAGGCTGATGTAGGTAGAGATGAAGAGGGTATAATCTTTTTGGGTTTTTGTGATTTTCCGTTGTATAGAAAATGGTGCTGATGCGGTCGTCGTCTGCATCAAGTCCCCCAGATCCGAGAGAACTCGACTCTGCTCGAGTTACGTATGGTTCTGGGAGACCTATCTTCGCATTCCGACCCTCCTATTAGTTCCACTTCTGGGGCGAAGCTCATCATGCGGGGGCTCTCCTGGAAACCTTTGGGGGCAACTGCTCCTCCTCTTAGCACACACTTGACCCTGGATCAACACGTGGGTCCCTCCTGGAAGCAATATCAACAACATTAGCAATCTCCATCACAGGAAAAGTACCCTGGAGTCTTTGTCCGTCTTATCTAATATTTTTGAAAAATCTTATTAAGTCTCGTGATCAACTTAATAAGATCTAGTAAGATTTTTCAAAAATATTAGATCAAAAGGCTGCGTGAGCAAAGTTTGTAGCATGTAAGGGGCTCGCACGTAAGGCATAGAGGTATAATAATTTTTCATGATGCATGTGCTTTGATTATGATGCATATATAATTTTTCATAACCCAAAAGTAGAAGGCATGGCCACGATCCGTCGAGGAAAAACACTGTTTTTCATTATCTTCCGCTTGACGCTCTCAATCCGGTTCCTTCAGTGAGATGGTGATGCGATGAAGGGAGATGAGATGGAGAGAGAGTGAGATGGCTGTGGAGGTGTCGGAGGTGATGTGGGATAGGGTGGCTAGTTGGAGGTGGTGGTGGTGCTGACGATAATGCTAGGTGGTGTTGATGGGGAGACAGATGGGGGGAGAGAGGGAGATGGCTTATGGGAGAGAAAATAGAGGAGGTGTAGTGGTGGTGTGTTGGAGGTGGTTGTGGGGGTGATACATGGTGGCAAGGTTTGGTATAAGAGATGGTGGAGAGAAGAGAAGAGAAGAAAAGTAGGGGGCCGACCTTGGTAGGTTATTGGGGAAATAGGGGGTTGGTTGGATAGCTTTAATGGACAGTGGTGTAGCTGTTGGTGGGATTATGAGGAGGTATGGATAAAAAAGATAGAAAGAGGAGGGAGGTGAGGAAGGTGTAAGGGGCATGTCTTGTGGTAATATATATATTATTTGTTTTGTTCTCTCTTTGTATTTTGTTCAATTCGTTTATTCTACTTGATTATTATTATTTTTTCTCATTTTTTTAGTAGAATACAAAAACAATATCTGTTGTTATTGTTGCCAGCCTTACAACTTGAAATTTGGTCTCTCGCCTATAGTCCATCTGGTCAATCTTAAGTCTGTTTATCTATTTGTATGTTTTACAGAAATTTGGTAATTTGCATAACGTCTAAATAATCTAATTTAATTAACAACTAATTATAATTCAGATATCTAAGGTCTTGCTATTTTAACAATTAATTAATTCAGACAACTAATTTGTTGCTATGTTGCCAACTCATAAACATTAGGTAGTCTTGAATTCTTTTAATCATAATTTGATAAATAATATTTCTATTCCTTATCTCCCCTAGTGTGACCCACTAATCAAATCAGCATTCTTATGCAGGGTGTTGCTATCACTCAAGAAAAGTCCTTATTAGATAATACAGCTAGAATTGAGGGCTGGTTAGCAAGATTTCCTATGTTTGACTGGGTTGGTGGCAGAACCTCAGAAATGTCTGCAGTTGGTTTACTTCCAGCAGCACTTCAGGCATCTTCTGCTCTTATTTGCAAAAGCTTTATAAAGTTCTTTTATGTTAAAGTCGAACTAGTTCTTGATTGTTCCATTTCCAGGGAATTGACATTAAAGAAATGCTTGCTGGTGCATCATTGATGGATGAGGCAAATCGGACAACTGTGGTATGGATCTACCGCACTAGCTGGAATACTGGAAGTTATTTGATTATAATCCTTGCCTATGTTCTTTTCTACTTAATTCACGTCTTATCCAGGTTAAGAATAATCCAGCAGCCTTGCTTGCTCTATGCTGGTATTGGGCTTCTAATGGTGTTGGATCCAAGGTTCACATTTTTGCATTGATTCTTTTTTTTAAGAGTATAAATTTCTCTTTTTAGCTCGTTATATCCAACTCATCTGCAATGGTTATCCATCGGCTATTTACAGGATATGGTTGTACTTCCTTACAAGGATAGCTTACTACTTTTTAGTAGGTATCTGCAGCAGTTGGTCATGGAGTCACTTGGAAAGGAGTTCGACCTTGATGGGAACAGGGTAAATATATCATGTCCGTTTATTGTTAGTTATGTTTGTTTTCATTAATTTCTTTTGTAAAAGAAGACCAGAAATGCTTAGTTGACAAGGATATGTTCATCTTTGGGGTACGGGATCAAACCCCTTGACTTCAACCAGTAACTTCATCAGTTCATTGTTAACCCTTACTAATCCATCATCTATATACAGGAAAATATACTTTGTCCATGCCTTCTTTTCCAAATCCATTGTCAGAAGATTTATTCTTCTTATCTTAGGTTTCCTATCCTCTTTCTTGGCCTTTTTCTCATAATTGAGAACTGATCTTCATAATTGTGCATCTTCAGATCCTAATCACACTTCCATGCTAGCCAAGTTGGTTTTCTGCCACTTTATTCTCAAGCACTGCTTCCTATACTTCTTAATTACTCATTTTTGTAATCATATCCTTCCTGATTTAGGAGCATCCACCTTGGCACTATTACTTGTCTAGCTTGTTGTATGTGATCGGGCCTCTTTATTGCATTATATCGTTGAAATAATGTTGACCAAATATTATTATCAAATATCTCATTAAATATAGGCATGCAACAATCAGACAAGCCTGAAATCCTCTCTTTGTTAAGTAACCTTGCTTTAATTTAAATAGACATTCTATCCCTCGTTCTTTGTGTAGGAGATCCAGTGTAGGATAGTGATCACATGGTGCCATATTTTGGCCACTAATCTTATAGAATATTTTTATTTGACTCTCTAAATAGTATGCTCTTTTGAATCACCGTATCATCTTGTCTTTTGAAAGTTCATATTGAATAATTTGGCTGGAATTGCATTATGCAGATAGTTCACCTTTTCCTTGTTGAATTTACACCTTTTTCTGATATTGCTTATAAATATGTGATAGAATTGTTATGAATCTTATGATGCATGTAGTAGACACACCTTGGTGCTTAAGTTGTGATAGTTATCTTGATGCTTTGCTTGTCGATAGTAATATTTCCATCATGACAGGTTAATCAAGGTCTTACTGTATATGGAAATAAAGGAAGCACAGATCAGCATGCGTAAGTTTGTTCAACTTGGTTTCTGCTAATATGTTGTGGTAAATGGTTTCTTTGACATGCTTTATTTCTTTCTGGCAGCTATATTCAGCAACTGAGAGAAGGGGTCCACAACTTTTTTGTTACTTTTCTTGAAGTATTGCGTGATAGGCCCCCTGGGCATGACTGGGAGCTCGAACCAGGAGTTACATGTGGTGATTACCTATTTGGAATGCTCCAGGTTAGTGCTTAAATTTGTTATCCTAATGCTAGTCTGGTTTGTGGGTCTACTTCCTGTTTAACGCTTCTGTCTTGGTTCATTATCAACAGAAATTGTTATAATGGTTCATGGTCAACAGAAATCGTTGTAACTTGTAAGGTAGCAACTGCAGTAGTTTGTTCTAAAATATCATATGGTAGGTTCTAATCATGACTATTCAATAGTCAGATGTAATAATTCCCTAATAACAAAACTAATAACTATGGTAGAAAAAAAATGGATATATATATATATATATATATATATATATATATATATATATATATATATATATATAGGGAATAGGGAATATGGTCCTCCCGACTAGCTAACACGCTAGTCCTCCCTTCAATTTGGGTTCCACATGGCACTTTTTAACTAGGGTTAGGGGTTGGTCAAGGTGGGTACACCCCTCCTAACAATAATCATGAAAAAAAATTTGGAAAAAAAATATGCCAAGTGGCATTTTTAAATTAACCATAGTAAGGGCTATTTGCCCGATACAGTTTACCGTTAAATTTGTCGACCGTTGATCGGGTTGTTTTAAGTTTTTTTTTAGATTTTTTTTTTAAATCTTGATCTAAGTAGAGTGGATTGACCATCCATAAAAAAAAATATGGTTAAAAAGTGTCATGTGGCACCCAAATTGATGGGAGGACTAGCGTGTTGGCTAGTCAGGAGGACCGTGTTCCCTATTCCCATATATATATATATATATATCAAGGATTATTTGTTTCATTGCATGATTTTAATAATAATAACTTGTATTCAAACTTCTCAAAATGACACGATACCGCTGGTGAGAATATTTTTCTAGGTCAGTAGGATTGTCATTATATGAATCAAACCTAATTAAAATAAGAAATCCGGACCAAATGGTTAGATGTGGTCCCAAACTTAAATATGAATTTCAAAACAATTTGTCAGTTTGAAAAATTGGACCTAACTAGAAGATCTGACTAGACCCGACTAGTGAATCAATTAAACTCATGCATGGGTTGCTCAGAGTCCAAACCCACTCAATCTGCCCCAATTCACCACATGGAGAAGAATTATATATGAAAAGGACATAGGGGCCATGACTATTTTATCATTGGATGAAGATAATGAAGGCTAGGGATGGAAATTCAGACCATAGAGTTCGATTTTTATGGGTTAAAATTAATAGAGAAGGTATTTGGGTGGAGATATTGACATGTTCATGTTGGTACTTGTATTCCGCAAACCTTTGACAGAGTCAAGGTCAAGTGTATCATGGCAAAAAAAAAATTTAATCTGCCCAATTGATGGAGGAGCATTTGTGTGTTTCATCATGGTCCAATGGATTTAAAATTTTAGGAGTTCTAGTCGAGTCTATTTTATTTAATTTTTATTGTTTCATTATTATCCTTAGTTATGATGCTTTATTTTAGGTGTTTTCTAAGTAACTTAGGATTCATATTTCCATTAAGATTTGTTTGTCTCATAGGACGTTAATTCAATATGAATCCCTAAAGGTTTCTTTAATTTATCTAGGGTAGCTACATAAAATAGGAGTCCTTCACGAGTTAGGATTCCGAATTGTGATAGAATTTTTTAATGGTATAGGATTCCTTCTTCTTTGTGGCTCCCTTCTCTGAGAGTTCTTGAACTTGGTGAAGTTTTATGTTAAAATTTAGTTTTTATCAGAATTTTTATTGGTCAATTTTTTAAAGTGAGTTTTATATTTTACTAGGAAAGTGCTTCAAGGAGTCCTAATTGATTGTACATTAAGTAGGGAACTTTTAAGTAAATTAGGATTTAGTGTTGTATTGGTTTTGAGGATTATATAAACACATTATAGGGGGTGACACATTAGATTATGTTTCGATGAAATAAAAAGTTAATTTTCAGCTTTTGTTCAATTTATCATAATCAAGCTTTTCTTTGTTGACTTCTGATCTCTTCTTCGTCATTCCTCTCTCTTGAGAGCCCTTTTTGATTCCAACATGTGGATCTTAATTTTTTGACATTAATTGACAATAGAGCGAGCCCAATCTGATCGTACTATTTTGGATTCTCGCAGGGCGATGTTGAGGGTGTACTGAGAGAAGATTGTGAATATGAAAAATCATATCATATGGCTTACAAATGAGGTGCAATTCCTTGCCCTTGTGCATTAAGTGGAGTGTATTAAGTGAGATGTGTGGAGCCTGAGGCTTTGTTGGGAATCGACCGTCAAACCCATTGCCAACTGCAAACCTATTCTTGGATCAACTAAAGAGGGTTCCTTGGACAACGGATAAATTACCTTCATGGATTATCCTAGGTGGTACTCCAGTTGTTGATCGAATCTTGCCGCGTAAAGTTGACAAATATGCTGAGGATCATGATGGAAATCATGGATGTGTACTCACCATCATTCGATGATTCTAATTTTGAAGAATTTTCAATGTGCGATCCAACAATTACCGGAGTATACATCATTGTAGTAGGGATGTCTTGGAAGAGTGGGCTCAATCCAGTCCTCCGAAGGTGATGATCAGCAACAAACATCAATACTATGATTCTTTTTGTCCAGAGTACACGAGGCCAAAACTTTTGTCCATCAAACAATTTATTGGCTCAACTCAATAGACTATCGGAGGTATTGATGCAATTGGTGAAGATAGGATCGAGCGAAGTCTAACATTGGTGAGTATCCAATTTCACTTGACATAGTCGAATGCTCCATAATACAGAGAATTGATGTAGGAGCATCTAGGAGTTCATCATGGTCCATTAGATTTAGAATTTATGAAGCTATTGTTGAGTCTTTTTTTATCTATTTATTATTATTTATTTGATGTCTTAAATTTTAATTGTAGAGGTGTTTCCTAAGTGGTCTAGAGTACTCACCTCCATAGGATTCATTAGTCCTATGGTATCCTAATAAGAGTTTTTAAAGGTGTACATCTCAAACGCCTTGAGGTGAGGCTCTCCTAAAACGCCCTAAGGCTCACTGAAAAGGCTTTCATGGTATATACTTTATACGTGAAGTGCTAGAAAGCTGTACACCTCAATGTTTTTTTAACGCTTCATGTGTGTATGCTTTAGGAACATGCTCGGTAATAATTAAAAAAAAAACATAGAAACACATCTAAGATTCGGGCATCCCTTGATTTCTCTGTCTAGACTCACGAACCAATAAAATACCT
The DNA here is from genome assembly GCA_947650365.1 of Chamaelirium japonicum. NCBI lineage: Eukaryota > Viridiplantae > Streptophyta > Magnoliopsida > Liliales > Melanthiaceae > Chamaelirium > Chamaelirium japonicum. Next base: position 46,518,728 of record OX393558.1, read on the forward strand.
CTCAATTTCTCTTTCATGAACCAGCGAACCAATAAAAAAGAAAGAAAAGGGAAAAAGTCCTTTCCTCTCTAGATTCCTCTTTGATTTCAACGTCTTAGATTCCTCTTTGATTTACTTCAGTGCTGTTGTCCCACTGTGCTTTTGATATGCTGTACATGCTCCATTGCTTACTATAGGTTGACACCCTTGACCTTTCACATGACATCACATCAGTACTTGAAAGTATCTCGGGAATTGGAAATTTGGTAGTAGCTGTTGGTTTTCTTCTTCATTTCTATCCTTCCACTGATGGAATTTATTATATTAGTTGATCTCTCTTATGACCCATGGGCAGGGTTTTAAATCTCGGCCGATACCGGTACGTACTGGTTTTGGCCGGTTCGAGACCGGTACTGCATCCGATCCCGATACCTGGCCCGTATCGGCCTGTACCGGTACGTACCGGTCCGTATCGGCCGGTTCAGGCCGGTACCGACCGGTACGGCCCGGTACCCACAGGTTAAATTTTTTTTTTTTTGGTTTTTTTTCTCAACCGGTATCAGTCCGTATCGGCCGGTACCGGTACGTACCGGCCGGTACATACCGGTTCGGAGCCGACCGATACCGTGATTTTAAACCTTGCCCATGGGATCCTTTATTGACGCTGGAATTTGATGACTCACAACGCCACTCCTAAGAGCGATAAACCGCTCCCTTGACTGTCCACAGCATGTTACCATACATCAGTTGCCAAGCAGTAATAACTGGTGACTTCTCTTGGAAATGATACAGATTCCCCACTCTTAAGAGTGATAAACCGCTCCCTTGACTGTCCACAGCATGTTACCATACATCAGTTGCCAAACGGTAATAACTGGTGACTTCTCTTGGAAATGATACAGATTCCTTCTATCGTAATCTTTGGTCAAAACTCTAGATTATCACTCTGGGAAGTGGTATTTGGGTCGCTTCAAAATTTTAGGTTTGCTTCTATCAAAACCTAGATGTGTGTTTGTGCAGGGAACCCGTTCAGCTCTTTATGCAAATGACCGTGAGTCCATTACGGTAACTGTGCAAGAAGTAACTCCTAGATCAGTTGGAGCGCTGGTTGCACTTTACGAACAAGCTGTTGGCATCTATGCATCTCTGGTCAATATTAATGCGTATCACCAGCCTGGTATGCGTCCTGGTGTCTCTTTATCAATGTTAACTTTTTGATTTTCTGAAATTTTATATGCATAATAAATAATGCCCGTCCTTCCCATCTTTGTTCCGGTTGCAGGTGTAGAAGCTGGGAAAAAAGCAGCAGGAGAAATATTAGCTCTTCAGAAGAGGGTTCTTTCTATTCTGAATGAAGCCAGGTATGTATTCTGAATGCCCGTCCTTCTCATTTTTCTTTCATCTGTATAACTAGTGCATTATAGAGAAGAAATACAAGCATATTACAACAGAGGCCTACAGGAAAACTAGAGCAATTGCTCATAAAACAACAAAAGGTAATCCTTCAACACAATCCCCATAAGTTCCTGTGGAAATGTTTCAAAATAAAGAATTTTGGACTCAACTGTTTTGGTCATATTAGTGACCCACTCCGCTGTGGAATTTGCTTCCCTGTAAAGTGTAAACCCGAGAAATCTGAGCAGGCTCGAAATGAGCAATCATACACAAACAATTCTTTAATAAGAGGATCAACAATATCTAAGGTTTAGTATTTGTGGTTTGTAAATCCCCTTCTATCCAAATTGATGAACAACCTCTTAAAGGCCTCCGCATAAAGCTCTCGCCTCACCCTCTACAACTGAGCATCATGAAATTGTAATGCTTCCGGCATCTAGAGTACCTCCACTCTCATTTGTAGGAATTAACACAACATCAGCTTTACCCTCTACTTACATCCACTGCCCCATCAAAAGTTCAACTTGCCCTCTTCTGATTCTGGTGGAATCCATCTAACCCTAAAGAAACCTCTCAACTCTAGAGGGGCCCTGCATCAAGGAAGAAGAAATACGTTTGAGCTTTCAGAAATTCAATAGAGACATACCGTACACCCGTTGGCCTTGCGTCCCCTCAAAAGTTACCCAACTTCTCAAGGCATCAGACATCCCAATTGAAGAGGGTTGTTCAAAACAATGCCAATTCTGAATATGGGAAAAAGGGGATGAAGAAATATTTGCGTATCCAATCACCCCTTACCATCTATTAACTATATAGTGGAAATCAAACAGGACATGATTAACAACGTCAGCCACCATTAGGCAATGAGAGCACAAACTAGACCGGTTCAAGTGATCCTTAGTTGGTATCCTGCCTCTGAAGGCCTTGCAACAATAAATTTTGCTCTCGGAGGAGCTGGAGTAGACGACAGAGCCCTCGATTGCCGAACTAAAAGTAACTAAGGCCGATCTTTTAATATGGTCCAATGACCGGTTAGTTGATGAAATTAATGGCTGGTGCACTTCCAAGTTTCTGAAATTCCAGAAGTCTAATGTGTCCTTTCTCTTGCTTTTATCTTTTCCATTTGCTGCCTTGTATCATAAATTGGTTTGTAACCTGTTTTTGCTTAAATGTATTTCTTCGTGTTTCTTTTGTTCTTTCCAGCTGCAAAGACCCCGTTGAGCCATTGACACTCGAGGAAATTGCGGATCGTTGTCATGCACCTGAAGAGGTATTGCTCTATCTCTTGGTTAAATTTCCTGGTATATTTGATTGACAGCCGGTTGGGGTTGGGATTCTCTGGATTACAACAAATAATAAAAACACTCATTGAGTTAATCCATCCTACTCCCATCTATAATATAGTATAAGCCTGGGGGCCCTAATGTGACACCCCCCGCTGGGCAGAAAACCCATCTCTCTCGTCCCTCTTTGTGGCATCCTCAACTTCAAGAGACAATCTCTCTCTCTCTCTCTCTCTCTCTCTCTCTCTCTCTCTCTCTCTCTCTCTCTCTCTCTCTCTCTTATCAGTTTTTTTTGTTTTGTTTTGTGTGGTGGTGGTGTTCATGGTCTTCACTCTTTGTTGGAACAGATCGAAATGATATACAAGATAATCGCCCATATGGCTATGAATGACAGAGCGATTATAGCCGAAGGCAGTTGTGGGTCCCCTCGGAGCATCAAAGTTTTCCTTGGAGAGTGCAACGTGGATGAGCTGTTCGCCTGAGATCTATTGTTGTTGGGAAAATAACTGGATCGAGCTTCGCAAATGATCTTTTGTACTCGCCCATTCGAGGAACATTAACGACTGAATATGCGAAATGTTTTTTTTGGAGATCGGCCTAGCTCTTATTAATCCCCCCAGGTGCGAAGCCTGACCCACTTGGCAATTCCCACTTCACTCCTGGGTAAATCAAGGGGAGAAAGGTTTTCAGGTGAGAGATACACCTATTACCCTTTTTTGATTTTCACTCTATGTAGCTTCCTTTGGGCTCGAGCCAGATTTCAGCAACGTGTAAGACTGGCCTTGGCCATTCCATGATTGCAAAGGTTAATGGCTGATGCACTCAACAGTCATAGTTGTTAGGCTAACATGATGCATCCTATGATCCCTAACCTCTCCTGCATGGTTGTAGGTGATGCAAGGCATGTTCAGCACGGCCTCCGACGGTTGTTTTGCAGCGTCGATCGGGTAATGCAAGGTTACAATTGATAGGTATGGAGGTCACCTACTATTCTTAATAAGCAGCCAGTTAGAGCATCTCCAACTGGCTCCCAGGATTTCGAAAGGGTGCTCTGCTCTTGCTAGGGTTGGTGAGAGCAGTAGGGAAACTTTGGATAGTGCCCCCCCCCCCCCCCCCCCAGTTTGAATAAAATCAAAGCCCTTTGCTTTTGTTAATTTTCGGAACAGCCTCTGAAAGCTGCTTTCCTTAGGGGTGAGTGTCGGTTTTGTTGGTCGGTTTCGGTGTTGGTTTTATTTTTTTTCGGTTTTCGAGAAATCGAAGCCGAAATGGTCGGTTTTTGTCGGTTCAGTGTGATTGGTTTTTAGTTCGGTTTCGGTTGATATGAGATATGCTAGAGCCTTTGGTTTTGAATCTTGATCGTCAGCTCGTCACAAATAAGTGGATGATTATGTCCTTACATAGTGCCATAATGAAAGTTCAAAGCAAAATCAACCGACGTTCACTCTTTTGAAGCATTGTAGATGTAACATAATTAATTCATACTTGTACTTACTGGAAATAAAAGTATTATGACCGTTGGGTTTATGATTTAAGAAGTCGGGTCGGTTTTTTTGGTTTCGGTTCAGTGTTCCATACCCGGGAACCGAAACCGAAATCGATTTAATCGGTTTTGTCAGTTCGGTTTGTTTTCGGTTCGGTTATTTCGGTTAAATTTTGGTCGGTTTCGATTCGGTTAGGCGGTTCGGGTCGGTTTTTGCACAACCCTAGCTTTCATGGGCCTATAATTTGGTTTTAAACTAGAAATAGGGAGAGATTGACGAGCCCCATTGGAGTGCTCTTCAATTCCCTAGCTTATGTGGCAGCTAGGAGCTCTGAGAATAGGAAAAAATCTTATGAGCCCGTTGGAGATGTTCTTTGGTTAGACTCGATAAAATTAATTATCCATTGGTGCCCCCGGTTTTCATTAATAAAGGATTCACAACCCTGGCCGGGTGGGACTATTTACACCACAGAGATTACTCAACAAAAAAAAAAAACCGGTCCTATCCTTGCGCTTGCCGCCTTGTCCCCCTCCACTCCGGATCCTACCCAGCACCATGGATAAAGGCAACACAGGCCTGCCGCCGCCTCTGACCATGCCGGATAAAATGCCGCCCACCTCCGCCATTCGCATCCGCCACTGTCGGCTCCATTAAATCTGCCCCCACCTCCCTCCTCCTTCCTCCTTCTTAAGTTTAGCATTGTAGCAAAACCGAAGCGATCCAAACCAACCTGATTCGAACTTTAACCTGATTCGAACTTTAAATAGAACCGAATTTGATTCGTATGACTAAACTGCGAACCAAAAACCGTACCATGCCGACCTTAGTCCGATTGGTTTGGGCCGGGTTTATGTAGTGGTCTGGTCGGGTTAATAATTGGTGGATCCAATACAATCCGAGTTGGTTTCTGTATGGCGCAAACTGACCCGAGGTGCACCCATACAACTGACCGCAACGCTTGCCGCCATTTCCTGTTTTTGTACACGTTTTTTTTTAGTATGCCATTCTTAGTTACCAAAAAAGAAAAAAAATGAACAAGAGAAATGCTACTCAGCCCAAAGGTTTTTCCGATTTCGGCGGCCCGATTAACATGGCAGCGTGCAACTGGTGGCTGAAAGCCACTAGCGACCTTTAAATCGCTTACACCACCAGTCGCACGCCATGTCAATCGGGTTGAGCGGAATCGGGAAAACCTTCGGGCTGAATAACATTGCTCAATGACCAAATACTTCACTGCTTCCCCTTACATAGGGCTGGCAATTTCGGACCCGACACGACCCGACACGAAGTTAGTGGGTCTGGATCAGGGCTAAACGGGTTCGGGTCGTAAACGGGTCGACACGATAGACCCGTTTAATAAACGGGTCGGGTCCGGGTTTAGGGTCTGGACACGGTAGACCCGGGAAGACCCGTTTAGTATTCAACGGGTCGTGTCGAGTCGGGTCGAGTTGGGTCTACCCGCAATCCAATACTATAATATATAATACCAGCGGGTCTTTTGGGTCAGGTCGGGTCGAGTCGGATTGGGTCGGATCGGGTCAACTGAATAGTCCGGGTTATAAACGGGTCTTACCGGGTCTTATCGGGTCTACCCGTTTATTGGCGGGTCGGGTACGGGTTTAGGATCTAGACACGATTAGTTAAACGGGTCGGGTCCGGGTCTGGGGTTTTTGGACACGAACCCGACTAGACACGACACAAACCGACCCATTGCCACCCCTACCGTTACATCTGCTCTGTAGTGGCGGGCCTCCCTCTCACATTAGTGACAAGCATTCCCTTGTAGGGTTATTAAAAATCGAGATATTTCTCTTGCTCTGGTGGTGAGATCGCTCCTTGGTCAATCTTATGTTGGTGCACTAACAGGTGATAAATTGGCCACTGTGGTCTGGTCCCTTTAAAAAAAATTAATTTAAGAAAATACTGTTAAAAAAGACTAGGATTCATAGTACGAATTGCTCACAAATATTCCTTAAAATTCACGTGTTTTTTTTTCAGTAAATATCTTTCATTAGTAATAAATACATTTAGCTTTAGAGAATACGGGGTATGACCTGACAGCCCATTTGCTCAAATGAACTGTCACCGGCAACCGTCCGATTGTCTTGATCAGACCGTCCAAAAAAAAAAAAAACAACTGTGTTAACAGCTGTTACAGCTATTAACACAGCTCTCCCTCTCTCTCTCTCTCTCTCTCTCTCTCTCTCTCTCTCTCTCTCTCTCTCTCTCTCTCTCTCTCTCTCTCTCTCGCAGCGGCGTCACCACCCCGTTTCCGGCTCCGGCTCCCTCCCTCCGGCTCCGGCTCCCCCTCCGGCGTCACTACCCTAACCTCCGGCTCCGGCTCCCTCCTCTCTCTCTCTCTCTCTCGATCTCGAGCAGCAGCCGGCTCCCCCTCCGGCGCCGTCGCACTAACTCCGATTGGGGGAGGCGACGCCGGAGGGTGCTGCCGAAGGGGGAGCCGGCCGGAGGGAGGGAGCCGGAGCCGGATGTCTGCTGCTGCTGTTGCTCGAGATCGCGATGGGCTGCAGCCGGACGGGCTGTTGCTACTGTTGGAGCCGGAGCCGAAGGGTGCTACCGGATGGGCTGCTGGTGCTGCTCGAGATCGCGCGAGAGAGGAGGGAGCCGGAGCCGGAGGGTGCTGCTGGAGCCGAAACCGGAGGGTGCTGTCGGACGGGCTGCTGCTGCTGCTGCTGCTCGAGATCGCGAGAGAGAGGAGGGAGCCGGGCCGGAGGTCTGGGTGGTGACGCCGGAGGGGGAGTCAGAGTCGGAGCCGGAGCCGGACGGGGTGGTGACGCCGCTGCTCGAGAGAGAGAGAGAGAGAGAGAGAGAGAGAGAGAGAGAGAGAGAGAGAGAGAGAGAGAGAGAGAGAGAGAGAGAGAGAGAGAGAGAGAGAGAAAGAGAGAGAGAGGGACAGCTGTATTAATAGCTGTTAACACAGTTGTTGTTTTTTTTTTGGACGGTTTGATCAAGGCAATCAGACGGTTGCTGGTGACAGCTCATTTGAGCAAATGGGCTGTCAGCTCATACCCCGTATTCTCATAAAACTAAAGAGAATACGGGGTATGAGCTGACAGCTCATGATACGAATGTTAAGAACAAAACCAAACAAATGATTTCAAATGAGTTTCAATGGAAAAAATAACAAATGAATCATAAAAAAAATCAGTTATGAGTGGAATCGGTCAAAATGAAGAGGAAGTCACAGTATCACACAAAAATCGCACAATGACCCCTCTCGTATCAAAAGGGATAAATCACGAGCTAGATCTAGAGCTACAAGAACTCTTCTTTCCCTCTCTCTTACAATTCACACTCTTTTTCTCTTCCAGTTCTTCACCCAAGTTTTGACATCCCTTCAATTGTGGCATTGACCACTTATTTATAGGCTACCAGATTCGCCAATCTCGAAAGTCTAGTCAAAGGAAATCATCACGATATAGTGGTGTCCAGGCTGTCCGGTTGTCATCTTCCTCACGTTGTGATCTTCTCTTGCATCAATTGCAGGAACGTCGTCGGAGACGATGATACAACTATAATTTCATTAATTCTCTCATTCACGTTATCAAATTGTAACCGTCTTCCTCCCACTTGCCTGCCAAGCTATCAAAGCTTAAGGGCTAAAAAATGTAGGTGAAACTTTGTATTTCGAGCTTAGTTGGTAATGATGGAGCTTACCGCGGAAGGATCATCTCCTTAGATTTCTACCTGCAGTATCATCAATTAACTCTCTCCTTTTCCTGGGGTCTCCTTCCTCCCTGGGAGAACTGTTAAACTCTTGAATGATCGCTTGTATTTAGTTTTCTCTTTTGTTGCCAGGAATCAGTTCTACATTGATTTGACGGTGTTCCTCTGTGAATTCCTCTTCGCAATCAGGAAATCATTCTAAAGGCATATTGGTCAATACACCTTTATATATTCTTCTTCAGATATCTGGAGTCGATGTGATGGTAGTCTTATGAATATCCCATTGTTGATATCTCTTTCGTCCTTGATTTTTCTTTAAACGCGTTGATTTCTCTTCAGGCTTGCTAATTCTTCTTTTGTATACGGATTTCAGTTTCGTGTAAGATGATGCATCCACATGTTTGTCAATTTTTTTTTATGTACCTATATCTATATAATAAGCTACAGTTTTGTGGGGGGTACAAAGAAAGGTCATGATCTGTTTTTGAGAGGAGGTTAGAATGAAGGGTCAAGATAAGCTGATATAACGGTGAGAGCGATTCATCTAGAAAGAGGGGAACGACTAAGATTGAATCGAGTTTAAATGTGGGGATGGAATTAGGTGGAGGAAGTAATAAATTAGTGAAGGACCTGATTGTAAAACAAATAAATTAACAGTCGTTTGGAGAGTTTTCGTGTAAAAAAATTAGGGACATGTTGGGTATTAATCTGATTATTCACACGTGGTCCCCCCTCCCCCATAAATGAGACCTAATTTTTCTTTTCGGTCCAGCTATCACCCGATCAGGGGGATTTGCTCTTACAGCCGTACGTTCCCGCGATTGGGCGATCTGCGCCTATCAAGGTTTGCCCCTTCTGTCGTGATAGGCCCGCGATTGCTGTGTTGTCCGTTCCCAAGGTTCAGTTGCACTTACAGCCGTCCGTTCCCTATCCGTTCCCAATGATTTCCTCTTACAGCCGTTTCTCTCTCTCTCTCTCTCTCTCTCTAGCAAATGGGGATTTTCTCTCACAGCCGTCCGTTCCCGCGATTGGGCGATCGAGTCCGGCGATCAGGTCCTCTCTCTCTCTCTCTCTCTCTCTCTCTCTCTCTCTCTCGATCTCCCCCTCTCTCGAACCCCCGTGATCAAGGCTTGCCGATCCTTCCCTCTCTCAAGCGCAATCCTCTCTCTCTCTCCCTCTCTCTATCTCGATGACGCTTGCCCAATTCGGAAAGAGATCGGCCAGATGGGGATGGGGTTTGAATCAGTGGGATTCTCTCCCCATTTTTCCTAAATCTCTTCCTCACCCAGCCCTAGATCTCCCTCAATTTCGCCTCGAATTCGTCCCCAAATTCACGATGATTTCATCCCCGTTTAATCACCTGCCTCCCGCTCCCCTCCTCCCCGATTTGAACCCAGGGCCCTCCTCTCTCTCTCTCTCTCTCTATAGCCCGTCGTCGCTTGCCCGCCGTCAAGGTTTGCCCCTTCTCCCTCCCCCCCCCCCCTCTCTCTCTCTCACCTCCTCTACTGATGTAGATGTCGCCATCGTCGCTGCCGAATGCCTCTTCATCCCTCTCGACTGTCGCCGACACCACCGAGGTGTGCGCTGCTGTTGGAAAATTTTTAAAAATCTGATTTAAAAATATGATGATTTATACTATCACTTTTTTTAGGATTTTTCTGATCTCTCTATCTCTCTCATCTTCGCTGCTAATGCAGATGTTAGCCCCGTCATCAAATCTCTCTTCATTACCCTCGCAAGCTGCCGTCACCACCGAGGTTATTTTTCTTTTGTTATTCTTTTTTGCATTTTTTAGTTTAAAATTTTAGGTCATCATCTTTTCTTTTCTTTTCTTTGTTTAGCTAGAAGCGATGGATATCGACATGGAGAAAGAGGAGGCCATCATCCACCAGCCCCCTGCGGTCTCACCTAGGCACCGCTCCACCTATTAGGTAATTGTTAGGTGTCTCATGCCTCAAATTCATTTTGCAAAATCTGAATATGGGGAACCTCAGATTTGAAATCGGATAAGCCTAATCCAAATGAATATTTGAGGGTATTTGCGGGTATAAAATGAGATTATTTTAACACCAAATGAGATCATTTTTTAAAGCCCAAATGAGATCATTTGTTTGCCGTCGTGGCCGAGATGAACATTGGCATTGACATTGGCTTTTTGAATCGAAAATCGGATTTAGGAGTTGTGGCTGAGATGAACATTGGTTTTGCACCTCGGAGCTTCTTTCCTTTTTTCTATAGTTTTGCTTCTTTTTGTTTTCAAAATCAGATTTTTCTTTAATATCTTGAGGGTAATCTAATTTCGTATCAGATTTTTTAATATCAGATTCTTTAAATCCGATCTACTAATTCGGATTTAGTATCTTTTTTAAATCCTTGCCCTCCTAAAAAGATTTCAAACGCAACATTTTATCGGGCATTGGCATTGGCTTTTTGAATCGAAAATCCGATTTAGGAGTCATGGCCGAGATGAACAAGGGGAGGGTTTTATCGGGCATTGGCATTGGCTTTTTGAATCGAAAATCGGATTTAGGAGTCGTGACCGAGATGAACATTGGTTTAGTATCATATTTTTTAAATCTGATTTTTTCTTTGGCGTCGCACGTATCAGATTTTTTAAATCTGATTTAGTAGTCTACAACTCATATAAACTATAAAGTCTTAGTTCACTATTCATGAATGAGAAAACTGCATCGGCATGGATTTATAAGGACAGTATTATTAGTGAAACCTATTGGGGCTAAATGAACCTCTCTCTTATATACAAATGAATATTTTCTAACGATGAACACCTCAAGAACCAGAGTCGTTACCATCACAGTGCAAACATTACCATCAATGTTGACTTTGTGACGTCGAACTTTCTTAAGCAATTGTTGCATGCATTCAAACTTCATTTGAATATTCCATGAAATTACCTGAGCTGAAATTCTTGGCCGATCTAAAAAATTAGCAGGTTGTGATGGAGGAAGAAGAGGATGTCATAACCACCGATGGGCACCGCTCCACCTATCAGGTAATTGTTAGGTGTCTCATGCCTCAAATTCATTTTGCAAAATCTGAATATGGGGATTTAGAATTCGATTTTATCCTCAAATTTGAAATCGGATAAGCCTAATCCAAATGAATATTTGAGGGTATTTGCGGGTATAAAATGAGATTATTTTAACACCAAAGGAGATCATTTTTTAAAGTCCAAATGAAAAATCTGATTTTGAAAATAAGATATTATCGGGCATTGGCATTGGCTCTCTTCTCTCCCTCTCATCCGATCGGCTCTCTCCTCTCTCTCTCCCTTCCTTAATTCTTTCTCTTTCTATATCTCTCTTTCTCTCTCTAAATCCTCTTATCCGATCGGCTCTTTCTCTTCTTAGCAAATCCCATTTATGCATGCAAATGGGACACCCAATCGCAGCCGTCTGAAGCCATGTAGAGACCCCCGATCATTTTAACACCAAATGAGATCATTTTTTAAAGCCCAAATGAAAAATCTGATTTTGAAAACAAGATCTTATCCGATCGGCTCTTTCTTCCTTAGCAAATCCCATTTATGCATGCAAATGGGACACCCAATCGCAGCCTTGGTTTTTTGCCACCCTTGAAATATTGTTATCTATCTAAAAATAGTGTTCTCGCCCTCGAAGTCTTTTGCCACCCTTGAAATATTTTTTTGCCACCCTCGAAATAATTTCACCTGCCTCGAAATATTGTACTCGCCCTCGAAATCTTTTGCGTGCCGACAGGCACGGGCATTACTAGTATATAATAAGGGAGGACATTTTCAAATTTAGAGATAAACGAAGAGACAAACGAACTGTTGAGGTTCAATGGGTGGGGTGCTTTGAACCGCTGCCATTCCCAATGTGATTCAAATCCGAATTTAATAACCTGGATTTGAATAACCATTTAATATCCCAGCTGTAATTTTATAACCATTTAACGGCTAAGATTCCAGACTCGATCCCTCTTCCCTCTCTGTGTTTTGTTATCAACGGCTGTGATTCAGTTGTGATCCCTGTCGTGATTTCCAAACTACCCGAGAGCAATCACTCTCGAAGACAACCGTTGGCAGATTTCCCCCCTCCAGAATTTTGTGCTTCCTCAAAGAGGAACCACCCGAGATCAGCGACCCAAATTTTGCCTGCCCTAAAGAGGAAATCGAGATATATTCTTTCTTTTTGGGAAATTTTATTCATACCCCATAAATCTGTAATTAACCCCCATTTCCAACAAACTTGAACACACCCCATTTTTTTTATTTTCATACCCCATTCCTATCCCAAAAATACCCTTCTTCCTTACACCCTACATTCAATACACCCCAGTTAAATGGCCCGCCCCAACTTGATTATACCCCAATCAAACACATACCCCCTTAAATATATCTCAATTATATGCACTCTTGAATACATCCCACTCTTAAATAAATCCCATGCAGTTGGCTGGTACTAGGGGTGGCAATCCTTGACCCGACCCGCCAACCCGACCTGAAGTTAGTGGGTTTGGGTTTGGCCTAAACGAGTTCGGGTCATAAATGGTTCGACTCGATTGACCCGTTTATTTAATGGGTCGGGTTCGGGTTTGTACTTATAACCCAATTGATCCGACTTGACCCGTTTACCAAATGGGTCGTGTCAACCCGACCCAAGCCAACCCGGCCCAATCCGACCAGTCTTGACCCAACCCGACAGGTTTACATGGGTTCTATTGACCCAACCCAAGCCAACCCGACCCGACCTGACCTATTTAGTAAACAGGTTAAACGGGTTGGGTCGGGTCAACCCGTTTATTAGGCGGGTCGGGTTTGGGTTTAAGTTTTTGACCCGTTTATTAAACTAGTCGGGTTCGGGTTGGGTGTTTTGCCCTTATACCTATGTCTCAACCCGACCTGACCCAACCCATTGCCACCCCTAGCTGGTACTTGAAGGCACAAGTAGGGCTGCAACTTGGGCGGGCCAACCCGAACCCAACCCGAATTTGGGCGGGCTAACCGAAGCCCAACCCGAATTATTTCTCCTCTACCATATTGAAGCCGGTCAACCCACCCCGCACAACCCGATCAACCCAGCCAACCCAACGGGTTGGGCTTGGGCTAAGGAAATTTAAAGAGACCTTGGGCTGGGTTGGGTTGGGGGTACAAAAGACGTTGAGTTAAGGCTTTGGGGTTTCGGGGTACAAAAGAAATGGACATTGTTGGTATTAAAGGATTGTTGAGTAAGATATTGAGAAACGGTAGGGAGACGGGGGCTAATTACAGATTTTTGGGGTACGAATAAAATTTCCCTTCTTTTTCCCCCCCCCAAAACCCTAGGCACATGTTCGCGCTCATAAAAAAATGAAAAATTTTATTCATACCCCAAAAATCTATAATTAGCCCCCGTCTCCTTATCGTTTCTCAATAACTTACTTAGCGACTCTTTAATGCCAACAATGCCCTTTTCTTTTGTACCCCAAACCTCAAAGCCCTAACTCAGTATCTTTTGTACCCCCAACCCAACCCAAGGTCTGTTTGAACTTCCTTAGCCCAAGCCTAACCCGTCGGGTTGGCCGAGTTGATCGGGTTGTGCGGGGCGGGTTGATCGGCTTCAATATGGTAGAGGAGAATTAATTTGGGTTAGGCTCGGGTTAGCCCACCCAAATTCGGGTTGGGCTTGGGTTGGGTTCCGATTGGCCCACCCAAGTTGTAGCCCTACGTCCGCCTTCAAGTACCAGCCAACTGCATGGGGTTAATTTATTTGAGAGTGGGGTGTATTCAAGAGTGCATATAATTGGGGTATATTTAAGGGGGTATGTGTTTGATTGGGGTATAATCAAGTTGGAGCGGGCCATTTAACTGGGGTGTATTGAAAGTGGGGTGTAAGGGGAAGGGTATTTTTGGGATAGGAATGGGGTATGAAAAAAAAAATGGGGTGTGTTCAAGTTAGTTGGAAATTGGGGCTAATTACAGATTTTTGGGGTATGACTAAGATTTTTGGGTTAGCCGTTAAGGTTTCCGCTCCCTCATAGAGTCTTAGGTTGTGTGTAGGTATCATCTTCTTTCTCTTTTCTTACTTTTTTTTTTTTTATATTATTTCTTGATTGCTTTATTTTCTTGAATTTTAACCTTCTTCTATGTTTGATTTTTAATGGTTTCTTTTTTTTGTTTGTGTGGGAAATTGACTTCTGTATTCCTTGATAGAGCAATGTGCAGCTTTCTGCCCTCCTCACCATTTGGGTTTCAAGTTAAGTAGTTGGTTTTCCACATCCCAATCTCTCTAACCCCTATCTTCTTCTTTCATTTCTTCTCAATTTCACTTTGACTAATCTTTTCACTTGATTTTTATCTTCTTACAAATCCTTTCTAAGTATAAGTTCCTTACCAATCATTCTCAGAATAGCACCAGTTACATTCTTTATGGGATTTTTTCTGTTCTTATCTTGATTTTTTTTAAACAATTATTTTTGTTTAGATGAAATGCAATAACATCTCTAATACTTTTTTTTTTTTTTTGTTTCTTTGCATTTACACTCTTGTTAATTCCTAGCCGTAATTTTTGTTTTTTTTTTAAAGAAGGTCTGATATCAATAAGTTAATGATGATCTTCATTCTTTAAGCTCAAACATTAGCATGAATAAGCTTCACTTTGCATTCTGAAGAATACTAAAACAGATCACTATGTGTTGTACATAACATCTCACATTACATTATGTTTTCTATGTATTTTTGTTTCGTTGCATTTACATTCTCTTTGATTCCCATCTGTAATTTTTTGTTTTCTGAAATAGGGCCTGATATCAATAAGATGATGTTCAAATCAAACATATATACGTACTAGAAAGTTTAGAGTCAAATGTTTAAATTTTTTGTTGCTAAAAAAATGGGATACACCAACAGGCTCTTGGCCTTGTGGTACTTCCTCTCTCCCATGTTGGAGAGGTTCACTGTTTGATTCCCGGTATGGACACCATGGGGCGAACTTTCCCTCAAGGTTTTTGTGCTTTGTTTGCGCGTGCGAATCGAGGCCGTTGATGGCATATTCACGGGACAATGGAATTAATAAATACCAACTGCTGCCTCCACTCGTTTCAATCTTCGGACCTTATTGAGCTCTTGCTCTAGCGCCTTGTTCTCTGACCGCTTGGCCAGTCCAGCAAAAAAAAAAAAATGGATACATCAGTAGATCATATTAAGTTATTAACATAAAAAATGGTTGAAAAGTAGATCCAGTTTCTTAACAAAAGGTTCGGTATTGTCTAAAAAACTAGTGGAAGCCTGTGCTGATTGGCATGCAGCGGGCGCCTTTGGCACGACACGCAAAGGGCGCGAGATTTTTTTGTCAGCACTCGGACAACCGCCTATGTTGGTAACACCCACCCGACCACGCGCACCCTCCCTCTATACCTCTCTTTCCCTCTCTTTGTGTGTGGCCGCAGCCCCCCCCACCCATCTCTCTCTCTCTCTCTCTCTCTCTCTCTCTCTCTCTCTCTCTCTCTTGTGTGTGTGTGTGCGCGTGCATGGCCGCAGCCCACCCACCCATATCTTGTGTGTGTGCGCGCATGCGCGTGTCCGCTGCCCCCCCACCCATCCACCTCCCTCTATGTGTGTGTGTGTGTGAGTTCGCAGTCCAGTCCCCCTACCTATCCACCTATTTGTGTGTGTATGTGTGTTAATAATAAAAATCCCTCGTTATATATATATATATATATATATATATATATATATATATATATATATATATATATATATATATATATATATATATATATATATATATATATATATATATATATATTTGTATCTTACAAATTTTTTTGTATAAAACCCCTCTTCTTTCTCTCCTCTATCTACTCTCTCCATCCCATTTCCTTTAACATCCTAACCCCTCTTTACATTTTGAAATATCGAATATGTCCGAGATAGTGGCATGTTTGTAATTTTTGGGACATGACTTCCCTAACATATATAGAATGTTTGTTGCGTTCGCAGCCAGCCGCAACCCATACAACCAACATGGTTGATGCCCAGCCTCTTGCTATTTCAAGTGAAGCTCTACAAATTTGTTCTTAATGGTGGTAGATCTGTTATACATACAATGATAAGCATGGAGGGAATGATCACTTTACTATAACCTTTGAGCTGCACACATATATTTGTTTTTTTTTTTATAATTTTAGAAAATAAAAGAGAGAATGGATATGTAATATAATAATAAACAATTTCAATTTTTATTCCCATTGAAATAATTTTATCTATGTTGAAGGTTCAAAAGAAAGAATCAATGGATGCACAAATTAATTAATTTTTGTTCACTCTGAGTTTCATCTATTCCTTGATACAATTGGCATGGGAGGGATATATTATCAGTTATTAGGAAACTGCAATTGAGATTTTGTAGTATCGGATTAATTTGGTTGTGTAATTACTACGAGCATCGATGCCCACCCAAGGATGACAGAACCATCGTTACAACTGTATGATCTTGCTCTTTATGCTTCGTTTTGTATAGATATTTTGATTCCAAATTCAGAAATTCCATGCTCTTTGTTTTATGTGTTGAAAGATTCATTTTCGGTCTCCAGTTAGTTGGGATCAAATGTGGAAGGCAAACATACCTCACGCCCATCTCGTCGCCAAAAAGTCCCACCAGAGGTGGATGGAGGTCAATAATGATTATATTTTTTTATAATTTTACTCACTGTATTTTAATAATTTCTTTAATGTTTATTCAGTAATAAAAAAATATTATTTATGTAAAAGTAAAATTGTCTCACGAGCTTGAACAATTTAAAATTTCATTTATCTCATATGAGATATCAAACTTTAGGCAATATATAATTATAAATTCATATTGTATTTAAGGTTAGAGAACGTTGCCTATTTTATTTTAAGGATCTAGCTATTATGATTGAGTAGTGATAAGGGAGCCCCACTAAATAGGCCCCATCAGCATGCCCAACTACGTGAAAGAAATCAGACGGAGAAGATCCTCGGCTAGTTAAAAGTGAAAAACTCTAAAAGTCAAATTTACCCTCTCATAGTTATGGTTTTAAAACCCATTGAAAGTACCACATCACCATATCGGCATCACTGCAATGCGCAAAAAAAAAGAGGCAAAAATGATAACCAACCTCTCTCCACCCTGATTCAAAAATTGAAATCGAAATCTAGATTCAAAGACTCGAAATCAACGGTTTTGTATCTCAAATCATACATTCCTCTCTCAATCAAAAAAATCTCATCCAAAGCAGTTCTTCCTCTACGATGATTTCCGAGCAAGCAGCGCAAATTTTTAAATTTCTAGGATGGTACCATCTTCCGGCTAGAGATCAAAAATCACGATGAGTTTCCATCAAAAATGGCTACAGGTAACATTTATGAGATATTGGTTTTAAAAAAACCATGATCTCAACTCTCTTGTTTTCATGACTAAAGTTATTGAATCTTAGATCTATATTAAATGTCTCTTATTTCCATGATATATCAAGTGATATAAATTTATGAGTTCATGTTAAAAATAACATGATCTCAACCCCCCTAGGATGGTACCATCTTCCGGCCAGAGATCAAAAATCACGACAAGTTCCCATCAAGAATGGTTACAGGTAACATTTATGAGATATTGGTTTTAAAAAAAATATAATCTCAATTCGTTTGTTTTCATGACTAAAGTTATTGAATCTTAGATCTATATTAAATATCTCTTATTTCCACGATATATCAAGTGATATAAATTTATGAGTTCATGTTAAAAATAACATGATCTCAACCCCCCTATTTTCATAATTTTAATTAATTAATTTTTTATCTATAACAAAAAATATAGCATTTGCACCATAAATGAAATGTCTCCTATTTAAACTAAAATTAGATGTTATCTGCTAAATTTAATAGTTGTTACATTAATAATTATACAAGATAAATCGTCTCCTAAAATTAAACCATACAAATGGCTCAAATGTCTCTAGTGCAACAAGAAATTTAAATGTTACTTGTGTCACTGATATAGATAATGTTTTCTCATCTTCACATTAATGTAGTATGTAGGGAAATGACGGAATGTGACTAAAGACTGCATAAAAAAATGACACAAATAACATTCCAATTTTATCTCCTGAGATATTGTAATTGTGGCCTGCAAATACAATGTCTCATGACCTGCAAATTAGAATATCCTAGGTAACATTACAATTTTGACTCTTGCATATTTGTCTCCTACAAATTAGGTTAATATTTGTCTCCTAAATTAGAATATGACCTGCACATTTGTCTCTTATATTGTCTCTGAAATTTTAATTGCTATGAGGACATTGTTATATGCATTGTAATTATGACCTGCATATTTGTGTCCTGACCTATATATATGTCTCATGATCTGCAAATTGTAATGTCACAGGTGACATTTCCAATTTTGTCTCCTGACCTGCAAATATGTCTCCTGATCTATAAATTAGAATGTCACAAGTAACATTCCAATGAATACCACAGATTTTGGCTTTATTTAAATGGTTAAGTTGGGAGTTAAATTTGCTGGGAGTTATTGGAATTTGGAGACATATGTCTTTCATTTAAACCATTGTTGGAATTGTTAGAATTGGGAGACATATATGCTATCTGCTAAATATAACGGTTGTTACATTAATAATTATACAAGCTAAATTGTCTTTTAAAATTAAATCATAAAAATGGCTCAAATGTCTCCAGAAGCAACAAGAATTTTAAATATTAGTTGTGTCAATGATGTAGGTACTGTTTTCTCATCTTCACAATAATGTAGCATGTAGGGAAATGATGGAATGTGATTAACGAATGCATACAAAAATGACACAAGTAACATTCCAATTTTATCTCCCGAGACATTGTAATTGTGACCTGCAAATTAAAAAATTCCAGGTAATATTATAATTTTGACTTGACTTCTGCATATTTGATGCAGACACAACCTAACTAGGTCACTGCAATCACTAATTTAACAACCCTGTGATCAATTAACTAGGGATTATATCAATATTGTGTGCAAAACACCAAACTAGCGGTCAAATAGATAGTTGTTTATCATAGAGTTAAGGCAGATATATAGTAGAACACTTAGACAGTTGAAATCTAACAATAAGAAGCAATTGCACACATCCACGTGGAAATTCAGCAAATAATAAATAAAGGACAATAATCAGATTTTATATAAAAAGTAAACAAAACAGGGTAGCAAAGGTACTAGTCAGTCGCGGGACCGATGAGCAACGCTCTGGGCAACTCCGGGGTATCGAAGAGGGCCAGGGAAAGGCTAAGGATAACAGTAAAGGTGGGGATCAAAAGGATAGTGGCGGGTGCGTGATGTATTGTGGTAATGGCTTGTGCGGAGACGGCGATGTTCCTAAAGGTTAGGGCACAGTTGCGATGATGAGACGGGAGATAATACATGGAGCGGGGATATCATGCGGGTAAACATGATAGACGAAAAATAAAGAAAAGATCAAAGGCAATGATGGATGAAGATAAAAGAGAATATACCACTTGGGTTTTCGCTGTGGGGTGCGAGGATGTATCGGGATCCCCCCATGGAGTAAGGCTGAGTTTCAAAACACACCAGATCATTTGGAAAGACAAACCAAGTCTTCTCAAGACGAAGTTGAGAATAAAAAAGCTTCTCGAGGCGAAGTCGGGGAACAAGGCGATGATCGGAGGCACGAGCCATTCTCGTAGAGAATTTTCTTAAAATAATTTAGATCTAATTTCTCTTCTTCCCTTTCTGTATTTAAAGATCTAGGGTTTACGTTGGAGGGCCTAGATCCAGGGGGAATAAAGGGATTAATGGTGGGGATATATTGGGCCAAGAAAAGGGAGAGAAAATAGGGTGGAAATAGAGAGAATGGAAGAGAGGGGGGCCGGCCTTGGTTTCTATGCGGAAAGGGACGGGAGGAGAGAGAGAGTGGCGTGGGTAGGAGAAAGAGAGGGTAGTTTCGATTAGGGTTAATTCCTTTTGAGTGCCACTTTGATGCCACATCATTTAAGGGGGTGTCAGAGTTGCCCGGGAGTGTTAGAATTGTCATAAAAGCTCTTGTTACTAGCATGCATGCAAAATTTTATTACGTTTAGCCAATAATCACCTTCTGAGGCCCGGTTCTACACCGAATAGCCTTCGAAAGCGGTCGTGCATAATCCCCTTCGACATAGGACTATATTAAATGCAGTAAAACAATAAATAAAAGTCCTAAAACATCCAAACAGGTTTCAAAATAACTGACTCGCAACAAACAACAACCGAAAGTAAATTAACAAGTCTCTACAATAGAAACCTAAAATAAGTGACTGAAACGTAGTTCGATCGATACATCTCAGGATGCATCAATATTTGTCTCCTGCAAATTGGGTTAATATTTGTTTCCTAAATTGAAATGTGACTGACATATTTGTCTCTGAAATTTTAATTGATGAGGACATCGCTATATGCATTGTAATTGTGAGCTGCTTATTTGTGTCCTGACCTGCATATATGTCTCATGACCTGCAAATTGTAATGTCACAGGTGACATTCCAATTTTATCTCATGACCTGCAAATATTTCTCCTGACCTGCAAATTGGAATGTCACAAGTAACATTCCAATGAAAAACATAGATTTTCGCTTTTTAAAAATGGTTAAGTTGGGAGTTGTTGGAATTGGGAGACATATATCTTCCAATTAAACTATTGTTGGAGTTGTTGGAATTGGGAGACATATTTTTAGGAGCCATTTTATGGTTTAATTGGGAGTTGTTGGAAGTGACAATTGATATCTAAGTGTTAACCAATCCAAGTGTTCACCATTGTTGAAGTTGGCTCAAATGTCCATTTGTTGGGAGACATATTTTTAGGAGCCATTTAAAAAACCCATAATGTAACCATATGTCTCTTGCACATATGTCTCCCAACAAATACAACTCCCAAATCCCAATTAAACCATTGTTGGAGTTGTGTTTTTATTTCAGCTTTTTTTAAATGGAATTATCTCCTAAAATTAAACCATAAAAATAACTCATCTTCACATTAATGTAGCATGTAGAGAAATGACAAAATGTGACTAAAGATTGAATACAAAATAACCGTATGTCTCTGCTTGCACATATGTCTCCTAAGTGTTTAAAAAACTAAAGTGAATCCTGACTGTTGCGACACTCCAATTGTCATCTGGAATATAATGTGTGCTCTCTGTCATAACTATTGCGACATTTTAATTGTCACATATGTACATATGTCTTCTGAATTTTTTTGAAAAATTTCAGTTGGACATCTAACATTAGTAGTACAACAAGTGTCACTTGAAATTATCCATCAACAACAATCAAACATTAATCTAACCAACCTGCCAACTGAATTGCATCGCTTTTTGAACCAGAATCCACCATTGTAACTGAACAAAACAAAGACATCTCTCAATAAAAATATATTACCAAAAAATATCTAACTAATTTAAATTAATATCTGATTAAAAAACATCAGCATGAGAATATAACCCAAAATTAATATTTTAGTCCTACCTCTATTGGAAGACATCAGCAACTCAGCAAAAAATTCTTCAAATCTACTCCTTACAAGTCCTAACGTGCTTTATCGAACTCCAAAAATCTTACGCCAGCAAAAAATCGAAGAACGGAGACTGAAAGCGGACTCAAAGGAAGGTCCAACTTGAAATTCCAAAGCTCCAAAACCAAGCAACAATGGCAGAACGAAGGCTTCAATGAGGCTCAAAGGAGGCTCCAATATGTCAATTCAGAACTATCAAATTAGTACAGAAAGTGAGAGATGAAATGATCACATAAGACAAAGAAGGGGTAGGACGGTCCTCAAATAACCGATTTGAACTGCCACGTTGGTGGGGCTTGTTTGGGGCCTATAGAAGGTGAGACAAGAATCATTTTTCATTATGATTATCTAGGTGTTAATATGGGTTCCTGGGTTGTGATCTTAAGCTCATGTTGGCACTTCCACATAGCATTAGGCGGCAAACACAATTGGCAGGGATAACATAATTTGTTGACAGCGACAACATTGATGTTGGCGCCGCCAACCAATTTTGTCGCCCGAATATGTTTTGCCATCAAAGGCAAATGAGTGTGTTTTGCCATTAAATGCGGTTGATGCAGAGCCGACAGGCATGACCACTATCGTCATGCCGGAGGTGGCAAAGGAGTGTTGTCGAAGGAGTCTGCTAATGAAATATTGTTGCCACCCTCGAAATATCATCGTCGTATCAAAATGTTTTGTGTCCTCAAAATCTTTTTTGTGTGCTCAAAATCTTATCGTCGGGGGTGTGTTGCTACTGAAAGCGACCGTCTAAGTGCCAACAGACATAGACATTACTATGTGATATAGTATATTTTGTGTTTTATGTTTTTCAACTTTAAATATTGGGGTTTTTTTTTCAAAACATTGTTTTTTTTAAAAAAATATTGTTTTAATAACTACCTGTCAATAATAATTTCAAAGGTGGCCATTTATCCACCACGTGGCTATCTGTTGATCATTCCGTCCAGTAAGCTCGGTAAGTCGAAAATCTGTTTTTAAAATTGATATTTTGTTTACCAATTTCTCTTGTTTTGAAGCTAAACTTTGGTGATGAAACTCCACTTAAAAACCGGCATTTTGTATACTGGTTTTACTGGACATGCTAAGCAACTAGCTGACGTGGTGGCTCACTTTTGAAATTATTTTTAACATATTGCTAACATTTTTTTTTAAAAAAAATACTTTTTTGAAAAAAAGAAAACCTTCTTAAATATTCTTAAATTTTATAATTTTTTTGGATCTTTTTGCAACTCCAACTTGTGGATGGGCTTTGGAGGGATCAATTCGTAAAAAAGTAGTAAAACGTGGGAGGTACGGCAGTGTGGTTAAGAAATTCAAAATCTGGTTGGATATTGGTAGGATCCATTGGCGAGCTTCAAAAGTCCACGTGAGTCCACAGTAGATGAACCACAATGTCCAATCTCCCCAACCTAACACGCTTTCGCAAGTGGGCCCCGCTCCCCTTGTCACAATCAATCCCTTTGCTGAGCCTGATCCACCACCGTGCCACGTGACGGCGCCAATGGCAACCTCCGCACTCCACGCCGGTAAACCCAACTAACTTCTAAGGTTTTTTCTGTCATTCTAGGCACCGAAAATTCCCAAAACCGAGTGGGGCTTTCTACACCATACTACCATAGATATTACTAGGGGCAGCACATTTACACACAAAAGAAGAAAAAACCGATTATATCCTTGCGCCATGGATAAGGGCAACAGAGATTCGCTGCTACCTCCGATCATACGGGGCAAAACACCAATGACCTCTGCCATTCACATCCACCGATGCCAGTTAGGGGTGGCAATGGGTCGGTCGGGTCGAGTTTATGTCGTGTCTAGTTTCTGGTCATGTCCAAAACCCCTAGACCCGGACCCGACCCGTTTAACTAATCGTGTCTAGATTCTAAACTCGTACCCGACCCGTTTATAAACGGGTAGACTCGATAGACCCGTTTACCACATGGGTTTATTTAGTTGACCTGATCCGACTCAACCCGACATTACCCGATAGACCCGCTGATACTATATATTATAGTATCGGATTGCAAGTAGACCCGACACGACCCGGTGAATTTTAAACAGGTTTTCCCGAGTCTACCGTGTCCAGACCCTAAGCCCGGACCCGACTCGTTTATTAAACGGGTCTATCGTGTTGACCCGTTTACGACCCGAACCCGTTTAGCCCTGACCCAAACCCGCTAACTTCGTGTCGGGTTCGAAATTGCCAGCCCTAATGCTAGTTCCATGAAATCCGTCGCCTCCTCCTCAATCCTTGTCCTTCTTTCTTAATCTTGCATGAGTCAACTTGGTGAAAGGGAGGAGGAGGAAGGAGGATGGGCGTCTGGCAGAGGATTGACGTTGGCGAACGGACGACAACCTGCATGGGTCAAGTTGGTGGACAGACTTCAACAAGTTGCTGTGGGAGAAAAGACTTCACCGGAAAATGACGAGCATGCACCACACATTACAAACGACAACACAATCACAGGTGCTGCCCTTGGTATACTGCAGCTGCCTCTAGTAATCTCTGTGGTGTAATCAGCCCCATCCCAAAATCCAGATTTGATAATTGCAAACAAAAAAAAAAAATCCAGATTTGAAAAAAAAGAGTGGGGAACGTGGGCGGGAGTACGATTTTGTTTCAAAAGAGAGGTGGGAGCATCCCGCTCTCTCTCGTTGGTCCATTCCAAGGGTATGCTTGTCATTTCATACTATTTATTATCGTGAAATGACCAAAAGCCCTCTCTCATCCATGGATCACGTCGAACCTTTTTACCTTGCTTGCGACAGACGCCACCAGGCCCGCCAGCCGCCAGGATGCTCAAACGAAATGACTACTGCCCATAAGTTGGACACGTGGAGCATCCAGCATCTTACAGTACACGCACAATAAACACCTTAGACATGAACCCGTTGGATCTTACACGCGTCGCGAATCTGGAGAGTTCTTTTCGTTGGGACGACACTGGGAGCTAGCCGTTCCTACCCTCTCCGGCCCCACTAAACTCGACCGTTACGACCCGGCCTGCCACGTCACTCCCCGTCAGGACGGCGCGCCGTCGTGTCCGTCTCCTCGTTTCCTTTTTCTGCACTAGTAAAGAAATCAGCACTAATGATTCCGTTTCCTTTCTTGCTCCCCGCCGATCTCTCTCACCTCAATCTCTTCCAATTTTTTTTTTTTAAATTTATGAGATCTCACTCCATTAACGTGGATCAGAGCGAATCAGCTGTGCAGTGAAAGCAAGGGTTTTGGAATTCGAAGCAGAATCGCATTCAGTAAGCAGATTTTCCCTCTAATTTTTCTGTTTTTTTTTCTACTCATTTTCGAGTTGTTTGATGCATCTTTAAGTTGCCATTTACTTTTCGAATTGGTCTTAAATTTGATTCTCTCATTCAGGAAGCAGATTTTTCCTCTGTTTTTTCTGTTTTTTTTTTAATTGTCATTTTCGATTTGTTTGATGCATCTTTAAGCTGCCATTTACTGTTCGAATTGGTCTGGAATTTGATTATCGCATTGAGTAAGCCGATTTTTTCTCTATTTTTTCTGTTTTTTTTTTCCTTCTCATTTTCGATTTCTTTGATGGATCTTTAAGCTGTCATTTACTGTTCGAATTGGTCTTAAATTTGATTGTCGCATTCAGTAAGCAGATTTTTCCTCTTTTTTTTGTCATTTTAGATTAGTTTGATGCATCGTTAAGCTTCCATTTACTGTTCGAATTGGTCTGAAATTTGATTCTCGCATTCAGTAAGCAGATTTTTCTTCTAAATTTTCTTTTTTTTTTCTACATCTCATTTTCGATTTGTTTGATGCATCTTTAAGCTGCCATTTACTGTTCGAATTGGTCTTAAATTTGATTCTCGCATTCAGAATGCAGGTTTTTCCTCTATTTTTTCTGTTTTTTTTTTCTTCTCATTTTCGATTAGTTTGATGCATCGTTAAGCTGCCATTTACTGTTCGAATTAGTCTTATTTGATTCTCGCATTCAGAATGCAGGTTTTTCCTCTAATTTTTCTGTTTTTTTTTTCTTCTCATTTTTGATTAGTTTGATGCATCGTTAAGCTGCCATTTACTGTTCGAATTGGTCTGAAATTTGATTCTCGCATTCAGTAAGCAGATTTTTCTTCTAAAGTTTCTTTTTTTTTTTTTACTTCTCATTTTCGATTTGTTTGATGCATCTTTAAGCTGCCATTTACTGTTCGAATTGGTCTTAAATTTGATTCTCGCATTCAGAATGCAGATTTTTCATCTAATTTTTCTGTTTGTTCTTCTTCTCATTTCGATTAGTTTGATGCATCGTTAAGATGCCATTTACTGTTCGAATTGGTCTGAAATTTGATTCTAGCATTCAGTAAGCAGAATTTTCTTCTAAATTTTTTTTTTTACTTCTCATTTTCGATTTGTTTGATGCATCTTTAAGCTGCCATTTACTGTTCGAATTGGTCTTAAATTAGATTCTCGCATTCAGAATACAGGTTTTTCCTCTAATTTTTCTGTTTTTTTTTTCTTCTCATTTTCGATTAGTTTGATGCATCCTTAAGCTGCCATTTACTGTTCGAATTGGTCTGAAATTTGATTCTCGCATTCAGTAAGCAGATTTTTCTTCTAAATTTTCTTTTTTTTTTCTACTTCTCATTTTCGATTTGTTTGATGCATCTTTAAGCTGCCATTTACTGTTCGAATTGGTCTTAAATTTGATTCTCGCATTCAGAATGCAGATTTTTCCTCTAATTTTTCTGTTTTTTTTTCTTCTCATTTTCGATTAGTTTGATGCATCGTTAAGCTGCCATTTACTGTTCGAATTAGTCTTAGTTGATTCTCGCATTCAGTAAGCAGATTTTTCCTCTAATTTTTCAGTTTTTTTCTTCTTCTCTTTTTTGATTTGTTTGATGCATCTTTAAGCTTCCATTTACTGTTCGAATTGTTCTTTAATTTAATTCAATTTTTTTAGTGGTAATTGCAGCTTTATTTCCTTCCATCAGGGTGGTTTATGATCCAAGTCCACCATGTTCACTGAAGGATTGGATTCTCACGCTCTCAGATGGGTTCCAAAGGTCTGCATTGCCAATCCTCTCTCTCTTGAATCTTCTCTCCTAGCTTATCAATTTGGGTGTAATGTGTATAGGGCCATCAACCCGTGATGAACCGTCGGCGCAGGATCAATCCCCAACCCGCAGGCCAGAGTGGCAGCCAGCGGCTCGGGATTCCCCCACCTGAGAAATTCCGCAGTGGGCACCTTCCGCGGGGTGTGATGCCCGCCTCCCGGGCCATGCCCATGGAGGATGACAGTGAGTCTGGCTCCAACGTGGATGAGTCCTCGGACTCGGAGGCGGAGGTCTATGGTGGGAGTTACTCCCTCGACTCTTCACCGGAGGAGGACGAACCCCCGGGGCGGAGGGTTGCTAGTGGGACATCAACTGCCTCCGCCTCTGTTGGTATTAGACGCAAGGCCTCGGTTCTGCAGCAGCATTACTATTCGAGTGATGCAAGGTCGGAGGTTAGATCCTCGCATGATACGGTCCGGAAGCTTCCGCAGCAGCAGAGGAAGCATGTGCCCATGAATGGGTACGAGGATGAGGAGGAAGAAGAGGAGTCATCATACTCTGGAGGTAGCTCGGAGTTTGCCAGTCAGGTGGGGAGAAGGAATGGAATGCATTCAGGCTACTCCAGTAATGTTCCAGTCCGGGAAGATACAAAGGCTACTGCTAAGGTTTGTGCCTTTTCCCGATTATGTTCCACGTCGAATTTGTAATTGTTGGTTTTTTTATTAATTGCAAGAGATTTGTGGTTAAAATTGATACTGTTAGAAAATATTTTTGAAAATTAATCTTTCGAAATGCTCTTATATGCTAGATTATAACTAGTCAATAGTAAAAACAAGATAGACTTTTCCTGGCCTGGGTTCTAGTCGTGACGGTGCTGCCTAAACCTGATCGATCGCCTACCCATGTGCTGGGTTGATTGGTCGATCCAATCCCACGGTACAATGAACACAGGTGAGAATACGTCCACTACGTGCATGACCGTAGAGAACCAAGTGAACCTGTATCAGAGCGTTTGACCAGCAAATGTAGAAAACTAATAATGTGGAAGCTTGGAAAACTAAATAATGGAGGAGAAATGGATAGCTGAAACTGGAGCTTCAGAGTGATAAAGAGTCCAATTTTTTTTTGTTATTAAAAAACAAAAAAATTCCAAAACAATAGGAGGAAGCAACAACCAAGGTACTAATTTAGGTTGATTGGAATGAATGAGGCACTTAGGGGACTCAAACAAGAAAGATTTTAATCCATGCATAGTGTTTACTGTGCTAAACAATGAATTTGATACATAAGGACGCAAAAAATTTGCATTTTATCAGAACTTGAACTGAGATCGAACGATTAGTTGACTTCATAGTTTTATAACAAGAACGCTGCCTTAACAATCTCATTGATCATGTGTGACGCCCCTTACTCAGCAAGGGAGGGGAGCCAACTCACTTAGTCGAACCGTGAAACTTGAACTCTTTTCGGTAGCTGAAATTGCACTAGTAAAGAAACAACATCCCCTCCCCATGAGAGAAGGAGGGGGGGGGGGGGGGGTTTGAAGGGAACGTACATTTCATCTATCTAGTGTTAAATCTCCATCGGTCCAACAAAGTTACAAGATGGGGAATATGGATGAAAAAATGTTCAAAATCGATCTACAATGGTGAGTATTAGAGGCTGCAAGATGAAGCAATTGAGTATGATTTGTTTGTCACTGTAGCAACCTGCTCCGCACTAATATGAATATGATTTCTCCCAAATTAGCAGATATAAAACTCACATTTTACAAGATGTTTGGTGGCTCAGCGTACCTATAGTTCAAAAGCCAACCATAGACATCTAAAGGAAAAAAATCAGTATTTGGTGCAAATACTGATAGATAGATAGTTCCTTGTTATTTTAGGTTGAAGTTATGGATTACACAAGTGCTTTAGGTTATTTCATTCAATAAGTTGTTCACTAATTTTCCAAAGCATAGGCTATCAAGCATATTAGATTCATGATCATGTAACATTCCAACTTCCAAGAATCCAATATTAATAATAGTCCCAAAAGCAGAGAATGTCTATTATAATTGCAGCAATAACACATAAGATGAAGCTATAACAGAGTAAAATGCACAGGGATGATTTCCCAACAAAGATCTTAGATTAAATAGGACATGAGCGCTAAAAGATGGGCTGCAGTTGGTAAATAAGTTGTAAATTTTATCCGCACATCACGCAATAACAATCAAGTATGGCTCCAATAACTAGGAAAATAGGATAGAAATTGGGCCACTTTTATCTGTAAGGTAGTTAAGATACTTTTCTACCTTATCGTCCTTTGGAACCCATCAGATGATGTAATCATGCCTCGGAAATGCATAGGTGTTACCGACGTCGTCGCTAAAGCCTCTTCAAATAAGGGATGAATTGGTGGACGGGGTGGTAGTGGCTCAAAAGAAGGGGTCTAGAAGCCTAGACGAAGTTCTATCGGAAAAAGGGTGATCTCTAGTGCAAATTCTTCACTAAATCAGTAAATCCGGAATGAAGTGGGTAGTAGGGACTACAAGCAATGGCTAGAATAGGGGGTTGAAGAAACCAGAAGAAATGATGAATCAAGGTATGTGGTCCAAGAGACAAATGCTCTCCATGAAAGGGTCTTTCTCCGAATTTCAGAAATGAATGCATCAATGTTTTTCCTCTTTTTTATAGATTTGGTGATTAGAGGGGAAGATATGGCTCACGTTAGAGAGAGAGAGAGAGAGAGAGAGAGAGAGAGAGAGAGAGAGAGAGAGAGAGAGAGAGAGAGAGAGAGAGAGAGAGAGAGAGAGAGAGAGCAATGCCATCCAGAAAGGAACCCACAGATGATTTGGTTTCGAGGGATGGAAGCCTTAGGGTCGCGGATGCTGATGAGGAGGCATTGTCTAAGGTTTTTTGGAGGCCTTTTGGGCTTGTTCTGATGGGCATGATCTTGTCTGTCGGTTCGCGACTTAAGTCACTTTAATATCATCTTTTGGATAAGACCAACTGGTGGCATTGTTGTCTTTTGATATAATTTAAGTGATGGCTTGGGTTAGCTGGGTCACTTAGTCTGGTGCGAACAACCTTCACACCTTGGTTAGCCAACAAAATAAAAGGTTGTAAATTAACATCCATAAGTTCGATTGAGTCATTGACGCACAAAAACAAGCGTCAAAAAACTAAAAGAGAGCACAATATAACTAATCAAGAAAAAGATAATCTGATGGCTGTAGATGCAGACTTGTCTGCATCAACTCTCCCCATTTGGGAACCTCAACTTCTATCGAGGATGGTCTTGCACATGTTGGTTCAAACTCTTGTGGAGGTATCGTCCATCCTGCTCAATCGTCACAGTGCGCTCCTGGAAAGTCTTCGCCTCAGAATTGTTGCCACTGTGGCCTTAGCCTTGAAGTCCTGCGTACTATTATATACATATTACTTATCATACAAACCATCAATATGATCTCATTCCATAGGCTTAGTAGTAGGGTTGTAGTAAGGGTTTCATGAAAAGTAAACGAGATGGTAGCAGACAAACATGAGTTGGATAAGGCACCATGCTTGAATTTTAGGGGGAAAAATTTATGTAGTTATTTATTGAAATTTAATAGATAAGCATAGCTTGAGGTGAAATTAAAGAACAACATATTGGTCTGATGGCTACCAAAGATCTAGACTTTCTATCAAGTCCATACTCGGTCAATTTAGTGTGACTATTGTTCGAGAGAACAATCGACAAACACCTTTTGATGGGTGACAGTCGTTGAAGGGGAGCTACCACTTGTCGCACCGACCTTCCTCTCCATCACCGGGGGACTAGAGTTTGTGGCGGTGAGCTACAAGGAAGCAAAGGTAGGTTAGAGACGGCTGGCTCCCTTATGGAGCACGGACCCTTTGATGCCTAAGTCGACACCAATACGAAAAGTGGGAGGGAGAGCTGGTGATAGAAGAGGGTTAGGGTGGTGAGGATGCACTGGGTTCCAACCCTTTGAACCGTGCCTCTGGTGGGCTTTTATAGGAGCTTGGGGATCGGGATGTCGACACGTGTTCGGTCACGTGGCGACGACCAATTGGAGCAGACAACCACTTCCTCTCCTAGACAAACATACCATTGTTCAAGGGTCAGGTGTTAGGAGTGTCGCGTCGCATAGGAGACAAGTTCTCCAGAGAATCTCCATGTGTCACTGCCGGATTGGTGCAGAAATGCCAGAGGAGCATAGAGAGCACTTACGTACTGCCACTTGACAGCCTATCACCCTATGCACTGCCTGAGATCGAATTCAAGGTTCAAAATCATGGTATCGGCCGACCCCAAATCGGCATGTACTAGTACCGGCCGATATATACAGATACTGGTTGAGGCCAAAAACCCAAAAAAATAAAAAAAAATTATCCGAACCGGTTCATACAGGTTGGTACCGGCTTGAATGACCGATACGGACCGGTACATACCGATACCGGCTGGTACATGCTAGGTATCGGGATTGGGGGCAGTACTGGTCCAGGTCCAACCAAAACTGGTACGTATCGGTATCGGTCGTTTTTTTGAAACTTGATCGTATTTGCAGGGAGAGGGGGAGCGATGCGAGCTTCTTGTCCTCCTTGACTTATGGTTGTGTTTGTCGTTTGCTTGGTCAAGGTAGTCTGACAAGCTTTGGGTGAACTGGCTAGCTTGAGGGGGGGGGGGGGGGGGGGGGTTGAGGTGTCCACCATAAGTTTGAGGTTGGCGAAGGTGGATCGGCGAGTTCCAGGTGTAGTTGTGGGATCCACCATGAGTTTGACGTTAGCAAAGACGGAGGTGTCCACCATAAGCTTGAGGTTGGCGAAGGTGGATCGGCGAGTTCCAGGTGTAGTTGTGGGATCCACCATGAGTTTGACGTTAGCAAAGACGTGGGCAAGCTCCGGTTGTATTTCATTGTGGAATTTACCATAAGCTTTGCCAAGGTGAACTGACGAGCTTTGGCGAAAAATGGCAAGGTCCGGATGTAGTTCGTTAGGGAATCTACTATAAGCTTTGCCAAGGTGAGCTAATGCGCTCCTCCGGTGCTAGTACGGGCTAGCTCCCTAAGCTCCTTGCTGACGACATTTCAGGCGAGCACCCTACTGACGTAATGCTAACGTTATCTCTGGCGAACTCCCTGCTGACGTTATCTCAGGCAAGCTCCATCGGTTTTTTCGGCCGCATTGTGGCCTGCCTCGTTCCTGCACGTCCTCGTGCATCTTTTCACAAAGGTCAAGCACGTGACTTTCTAGGCACCCACAATTATCATGTAGGAATACACATGCATTGTTAAATTCAAACCCATTGACCTGTTTAGATCATAAAATTTCTCCAAAACCACAGGAACGAATATGTCCATAAGGCGTGTAAGTCCTATCAATGGCTTGCATGTGTATGTTTTCTATATGAGCTACATGAAATGTGCATGCTTATGATGGAATGTGACCCCTTTGTGACTTTAACGAATCACATGGAACGTCTACCAAAGTGTTTGTCTATGTTTTCGAAAGGGTTTCAAATCCATGTATCATCTTGGCTAGGGAAAGATATGGGTAGATCAACTGTGATTTACCTATTACTCTATCTCTCAATTAGAAGATATTTTTATGTAGGTTCTTGAGTGGTTTGTCTTTTTTCATTGGTTGTGGTCAGAGTCATAACCTGCCCATCCTTAACAAAGGAATACCTTTTGGTACTCCCGTTATGCTGGGTGTTACGATCGTACTGCTATGTGCCTAACAATATGTTATAGATGGCTAAAGGGATAAAGTTGCACCATAGCTCGTCATGGCAAGTTGTTCCGAGGTAAAACTCAACAAGACAATGGTGGGTGACCAAATCCCTTCATTTTTTTGTTATCCATTTCTCCCGATAGATTCAATTTAAGAGTTCAGTCTTTATCCTAATGACTCGATCATTTGGGCATCAATCACAATGCAACTCCATTTTCCATTGGTTCTATACACATTATACGTGTTAATGTATATACCGGGTCGGGTTCTATGTATATACATGTACTTATATATTGGGCTTCAGTCCCTCAATGAGATTCATTCCATTCTCTTCAAACCCTAGCCGTCATCTTCTAACATGGTATCAGAGCTCTAGGGTTTTCTCGTGCGACGACGGCGACGACGGCAGCCACCTCTGGTCTCCCCCTCCACCCGGCAGCCCTCCTCCGGTCTTCCCCTTCACCCGGCAGCTCCCCTCCGACCTCCCCGCCTTTCTCCTCCGCCCGCAAGGCCCCCCTGACCCCTCCCCGCCTCTCTCCTCTGCCCGCAAGGCCCCCCCCGACGCCTCCCCGCACCTCCTCTCCGCCCGCCCGGCCCCCCCGCACCTCCCCTCCGCCGGCTCGGCACCCCCGACCGCTCCCCTCCGCCCGCCCGGCCCCCCCCGACCCCATCCTTCCGCCCGCCCGGCCCCCCCAACCTATCCCTGCCGCCCGCTCGGCCCCCCCGACCCCTCTCCTTTGCCCGCCCGGCCCCCCCAGCCCTCCCGACCCCTCCCTCCGCCCGACAGGCTCCCCCAGCCCCTCCCAGCTCCTCTCCTCCCTCTGATCAACCCTCCCGACCCCTCCCTCCGCCCGACAAGCCCCCCCGACCCCTCCCCTCCACCTGCAAGCCCTCTCCCGGTTCCCCTCTCCTTTGAGTTTCCTCCATGGCGTCTCCTCCAGTGCCGTCTGTCGTTGCGATCTCTTCACCGCTGAAGGCCGTCACCTTTCAGTTGTCCTCGGCCAGCGACTGGCCTGATTGGTCGCTCACCGTCGAGGTCGCGCTCTCCAGTCGTGATCTTTGGGGTCACATCACCGGCGATGATCCTCCTCCAGCTGCCACCTACGGCTCCTCCTCTGTCACCAGCAGTGTCGCGTCTTCTGCTGCGACTGCTACCACGGCAGCCACAGTTGCTGCTCTCACGTGGCGTCGTCACGATCAGGCCATCCGGGCCTATCTTCTGGACTCCGTTGCTCGTCCGCTCCTTGCTCCCATCGGCCGCCTTCCCACAGCGCGCACGATGTGGGAGTATCTCCGGGACCGGTTTCTCCCGTGCGGTGGCGCCCGCTTGCATTAGCTTATCTGTGACTCGCAGTCTGCTCGTCAAGGGGAACGTACGATTCAGGACTTCTTCAGTCTGATGAGTGCCCACTGGCATGAGCTGGACTCCCTGATCCCGGAGCGGTGTGCTTGCCCACGCTCTAGGGATTTCCAGCGCTACCTTGATGAGGGCCACCTGCACCAGTTCCTGGCAACGCTTCGGCTGGACTTTGCTCTCATCGCTACTCAGCTCCTGCACCGTGAGCCACTCCCTAGGCTAGAGTATGCCCTTCTCGCCCTGGTCGATGAGGAGACTCGCCTTCAGACTCAGGAAACTCGTCCTCCTCCACTTGCTCCTGGCTCAGACACCGTCCTGGCGGCCGGGTGCTCCGATGAGTCTGTCTTTTGTCACTACTGCAAGGAGCCCGGACACATGAAGTGTGAATGTTCTACACGTTCTCCACGTAACCCCCGTTGGGGTCCGGATGAGAAAGCATCACGCTGGGCTCCTGCTTCCCGGGACGATCGACGAGGCGGTCGAGGTGGACGGAGCCGTGGACGTGGTCCGTCCTCCTTCCGCCACTTTGGTGGTACAACGGCTACTGTAGAACCCTCCACGCTCCACACTGCTACCACTGCACCTTCTTCCGCGCCCGAGCCAGACCGTCTTCAGCGCTTCGAGGAGCTCCTCCTTCGTCACCTAGCCTCCACCGGCTCCGTGACTGCTCACAGCTTGTCTGCCACCTCTGGTACTACTGCTCCATGGATCTTCGATTCGAGTGCCTCCTATCACCTCACCTTTGACTCCACTGTACTCACTGACTGTTCTCCTATTTTCACTCACCTAGAGGTCCGCACTGCAGATGGAACTTTAGTCCCTATCCCGCAATGTGGATCCATCACTACTACCTCTGATCCTTCTGGTCGCCTGACCCTGCCCCATGTCCATAATGCCCCCCATCTTAACATTAATCTAATTTCTATCAGTTCTCTTTGCGACTCTGGACCGACTGTCACCTTCACCCCTTCTGTTTGTGTTGTGCAGGATTCGCGGACGGGTCGGAGGATTGGGCTGGGCCGTAGAGCAGGAGGGCTTTACCAGCTAGACCATCTACATGTGTCTTCTGTTCCTGTTGCGTCTGTTATGTCTGTTACTTTTGATGCCGACCTGTGGCACAGAAGGTTAGGTCATATATCAAGTGATCGACTCAAAAGCGTTTTCCGTTCAGGCGCTTTGGGTCGAGCGTCCTTCTCCCCTCTCTCTGTTTGTACGGGTTGTAGAGTGGCAAAACATTTAGCCCTTCCTTTCTCTGCTAGTGCTTCCCAATCTGATGCTTTATTTGATTTAGTACATTCTGACATTTGGGGTCCTGCACCCGTTGTATCTATTTCTGGTTTCATGTATTATGTGTGTCTTATCGATGATTACTCTAGATGCACCTGGGTTTATCTTATGCGTCACCGGTCTGAAGTCCCTCACATCTTTAGGAGATTCACCACTATGATACATACTCAGTTTGGTCGGCGCATCAAGACTTTTCGGTCTAATTGTGCCAAGTAGTATCTCTCCTCTGAGATGCGTGAGATTCTTCAATCTCACGGCACTCTTCACCAGCAGTCCTATCCCTACACCCATGAGCAGAACGGAGTTGCTGAACGCAAGCATCGTTATGTCCTTGAGACCGCACGAGCCTTGCTTCTCTCTGTGTCTGTTCCTCACTCCTACTGGGCTGAAACTGTCATGACGGCTGTCCACCTCATCAATATCACTCCGTCGTCTGCTCTGTCCGGTGCCACCCCATATGAGCGCCTTCACTCCGGCCCACCTGACTACTCTCTTCTTCGCACGTTTGGCTGCTCGTGCTTCGTTCTTCTTCCTTCCCATGAGCGCACCAAACTCTCTGCGAGGTCTGTTAGGTGTGTTCACTTGGGGCTCAGTCGGGAGCACAAGGGGTATCGTTGTTATGATCCCTTGGCTCGCCGGATCCGTGTCTCCTGTCACGTTTTCTTTGTTGAGGATGTCCCGTACTTTTTCCCTGAGTCTCGGGATCTTTCCTTGCCTCCTGCGTCACCCTCCTCGCCCTCATCACTTCTCCACATCTCCGTTCTACCTCCGTTTTCTGCTGCACCACCCATGCCTCCTCCACCACCATCTTCCCCGCCACCTCCACCACCACCACCACTACCTCCTCCGTCTCCCTCGCCACACCACCTGTTACTCGTGTCTATGTTCGTCGGTCTGCAGCTCCTCCTCCAGAGTCGTTTCACACTGGTACTCCCTCACCTGATGTTGCTGTCCCCTCCTCCCCGGTCGTGGATCCTGCTTCTGTTCGGCGCTACTCGGCGCGCGAACATCATCCTCCTGACAGATATGAATACTCTCCGGACAGGTTTGGCTACTCTGCCTTTCCCTCGGACTCTTCTGACTCCTCTGGCTACTCTGCCATTGCCTCCTATTCGTCATCTTATCAGGCTTTTCTAACTACTCTTCACACCCACCGGGAGCCTCAATCGTACCGTGAGGCAGCTTTACATCCAGAGAGGCGGCAGGCTATGTAAGTTGAGCTTGAGGCTTTTCAGCGGACCCAGACATGGGATTTGGTGCCTTGTCGCTCAGGCGTGGTGCCTGTTAGCTGCAAGTGGATATTCAAGGTCAAGACTCGACCTGACAGATCCATTGAGCGACACAAGGCCCGCCTCGTTGCTCGTGGCTTCTCCCAGGAGTATGGGATTGATACGAGGAGACGTTTGCTCCAGTTGCTCGGATGACTACTGTGCACACCCTCTTAGCTGTGGCAGCTGCTCGAGGGTGGCCTCTCCATCAGATGGATGTCACTAATACGTTCCTCCACGGTGACCTCTCCGAGGAAGTATACATAGCTCCTCCTCTGGACGTTTCAGTTCCTCCAGGGCACGTTTGTCGTTTACGTCGTGCTATCTATGGGCTCAAACAATCACCTTGGGTATGGTTTGAGCGCTTCCGCAGTGCAGTTCTGGCAGCTGGGTTTGTTGAGAGATCCTCTGACTACGCTCTGTTCACCCGCTCCTCCAGTCAGGGTATTGCTGCGTTACTTCTGTATGTGGATGATATGATTATCACCGGGGATGACAGTGCTACCATAGCTTCCCTTCAGCGTCATCTCCAGAGTCAGTTTAAGATGAAGGATCTCGGCCCTCTCCGGTACTTTCTTGGCCTTGAGATTGCCCAGTCAGCTCGAGGATTGTTGATCTCCCAGCAGAAGTACATCTCCGATATTTTTATCGAGGCTGCTCTTACTGATTCTCGTACTGCTGACACGCCTATGGAGCTTAACTTGAAGCTTCTCTCTACCGATGGTGAGTCTCTCCATGATATCTCTCGTTATCAGTGGCTGGTTGGGATGCTCGTTTATCTTACTATGAGACGATCGTGGCGATAGCGTAGGGGAGGGGATGGAAGGGTGAAAAGGTTGTCGGCCTCGCACCGACGGTAATCCGGCCTCATGCCGGCGAGCTTCTCGCTCTTCGATCCTCTCTCAGGAACGCAATATGAAACCTCTCACAGGAATTAAAGCAAATAATTGCCATTTTTTTTTCATTCATCATTCAATCAATACCATTACAATGGGGGGCTTCATGACCTTTAAATAAATAAAAAAAACTCTAACAGATAAAATCATAAGAGATAAGCTCATACGATTTAACAAAATAACAAGAAATAATAACTTCCTAAAATAAAAGATAAAGATGATAACCACTGATGAGATAAAGATCTCACCTAATTAACTTCCTAATCCATCATATCCTTATCTTTAAAATTATCCATAAATAAAGATAACTACTACCAAATTTAAAATACCTAAATCTATCCAAATCTTTCCTAAAAGATATTTTTAAAACTACCATATTTAATAAATCCAAAAATAACATATTTTCTGATTAAAATAATAATTTCGGAATAAAATAATTATTTTATTTAATTTTATATTTTATTCCGAAAATAATATTTCCAAGAATTATTAAATCCGAAAATAATTATATTATTCTTATTCAAGCCTCGAAACACGTGCTTGTCGAATCTGCTCCCGCATCAAACTCCTCAGCTACGAAAGAACTCGTCCTCGAGTTATGTGAGACCCAAGCAAGAAACAAAGTCAGTAGCTGATGGTGGAGACCCTGTAGTAGATGTCGTATCATCAAACAATCGCCTCCCGGATCCCATACAAGCAGTCGACTGAAGTAGTGGCTAACGTAGTCCAGTTTGAAGGAAGGCATACACAAGTGAAACTGGGGGAGTACCCGAACCGGGGGTGGAAGGTCTAATCCGAGGAATTCAACTGTCGGGACTAGTGTGCTGATGTCGACACCCGATAACGGCTCTGCAGGTAGTGAATGCTCCACTGACGGGAATGCAGACTCCTCTGCAAGTGGTGCTGGTGGCGAAGGTGGAACCGGCGATGCAGACACCGCAGGTGGTGGCACGAGTAGTGGAGAATACTCCTCTGGAAGTAGATCATGTATCGGATCGGACTCCACTGGCGGTATTGTGACAAGTAGAGGTTCCTCAGATAGGGCTGCTGGTAGTAGAAGATCAACTGGCGATACAGGCTCTCTTGGTGGCACTGCTAGAAGAGGATGTACCACTGATGGTGGAGGATCCACTAAAGGTAGAGACACACCATGGACTTTAATGCGGCCAATCATGGCTCGCATCTGATCATACCATTGTTGACGTTCTTTTTGCTGTTGAAATTGAAGTGCAAACTCAATGCAATTCATCACACCCTGGACATGCTTCAAAGTCTCAGAACAGTTCGAGTTGTTAGAGTTAAGGCGAAGGAACCACTGGAGAAAGGGCTCAGCTGGTAAATTGAGTGTATACGCCCTATCGCGAATGCGAGACGAATAACTCTTCTCAAGACGAGTACGGGGTAAAAGAACATAGCGCTCCGACTTGATGAGATTGAAGACATCACAATATGAGATGGTGCGGTATGGAGCATGAGAACCATAATCTTTACCATATGGTGGATAGTGTTCTAGATATTCGGGAGAATAAAGGTGACTATGGAACAAAGGTAAAGAGCGGGAATCATAGGACCTGTCATGACGATAGAACATTGTGACGGGAGCTCTGATACCAAATTTGACGCAGGACGACCGTGGCGACAACATAGGGGAGGGGATGGAAGGGCGAAGGGGGTTGTCGGCCTCGCACCGACGGTAATCCGACCTCACGCCGACGAGCCTCTCGCTCTTCGATCCTCTCTCAGGAACGCAATATGAAACCTCTCACAGGAATCAAAGCAAATAATTGCCATTTTTTTTCATTCATCATTCAATCAATACCATTACAATGGGGGGCTTCATGACCTTTAAATAAAAAAAAAAAAAACTCTAACAGATAAAATCATAAGAGATAAACTCATACGATTTAACAAAATAACAAGAAATAATAACTTCCTAAAATAAAAGATAAAGATGATAACCACTGATGAGATATAGATCTCACCTAATTAACTTCCTAATCCATCATATCCTTATCTTTAAAATTATCCATAAATAAAGATAACTACTACCAAATTTAAAATACCTAAATCTATCCAAATCTTTCCTAAAAGATATTTTTAAAACTACCATATTTAATAAATCCGAAAATAACATATTTTCTGATTAAAATAATAGTTTCGGAATAAAATAATTATTTTATTTAATTTTATATTTTATTCCGAAAATAATATTTTCAAGAATTATTAAATCCGAAAATAATTATATTATTCTTATTCAAGCCTTGAAACACGTGCTTGTCGAATCTGCTCCCGCATCACCTGACATTGCCCATGCCGTCGGTATTGTAAGTCAGTTCGTTCAGTCTCCTCGCTCAGTTTACTATGCAGCAGTCCTTCGGATTATTCGGTATCTCCGTGGCTCTGTCACTCGATCGCTGCTGTTTCCCTCCACATCTCTACTAGTTCTGCGTGCTTACTTCGATGCCGATTGGGCTGGCGATGTTGCTACTCGTCGATCTACTACCGGCTACTGTGTGTTCCTTGGTGATTCTCTCTTTTCTTGGCGCAGCAAGAAACAGGAGTCTGTTGCACGCTCCAGCACCGAAGCCGAATACCGAGCTATGACTTCCACCACTGCCGAGATTGTTTGGCTTCGCCGTCTTCTACTCGATTTGGGAGTCAGGATATCTGGGGCTACACCTCTGTTCTGTGACAACCGGAGTGCCATTCAAATTGCTAGCAACCCGGTTTTTCATGAGCGGACTAAACACATCGAGGTCGACTGTCATTATGTTCGGCAGGAGTTTCTTGCAAACATAATCTCTTTGCCGTTCATTCCCTCGACGGAGCAGACTGCTGATTTTCTCACAAAGCCCCTGACGATTGCTAGATTTCGTCATTTTATAAGCAAACTCTCGGTACATGATCCACCGTGAGTTTGAGGGGGAGTGTTAATGTATATACCGGGTCGGGTTCTATGTACCGTCGGGTCGGGTTCTATGTGTATACATGTAATTATATATTGGGCTTCAGTCCCTCAATGAGATTCATTCCATTCTCTCAAAACCCTAGCCGTCATCTCCTAACAATACGAAAATGGTTGCATCTCTGATCACGTGAATAAACCTCAGAGTTCTCCCAAAGAGTTCATGAGATAGTAAAAGATGTTGAGTTACCAAAAGAGTTCACTTTTGTCATCTAACCTCTATCGGAATTGACTCTTCACTTTCCTCTTCAGAATCATTACCCTCCTCATCCCTTCTGGCTTTACTAGATCCGTTTGTGGAATGTATTTCCTTTTTGGACAATATGTTGATCTGTGATCAGGAAAGTTGCCTTTATAACACTTGATGTACTATGGTTCATACCTAGCACTCCTTTCCCTTTGGTCCCTAAATTTTTTTTGGTGTGTGGAAAACTAGGATATGTGCTGTTTGGTTGGGTTTAGTAAAGGTAGTTAGTCTATTGGTGCCTGATCTTGAGAGTGCCTAGAGCTTTCAATGCTATAGGATACCCAGCGCAGTCGATTCGGCTCAACTTTCTTTGCCCTGTGATATACATTACTGACTCTAAAGAAGTCATATAGGGACAATACTTCCTGAATGCAATAACGAAGGTCATACGTACCTTGTGGCACATTGTTTCTCATCCTCGTGTAGGCTATTGCGAGATGGAAGCTTGTAGAACTCGTTGGTGCAGTCTTCCACCGGTTTTTCATATGTCGCAAGTTCTGAAACTTTATTGGAAAACACATTGTTTGCAATCAGAAGGTAGGAACTTTTATTGCAGTATCACTTTCAAGTGTTCCCAAAGTACCAATCTTTTCTTTTTCCTTTCTAACTATCGACACCTGCAACTGCGTCCACCAAACTAATGTGTAACCTTTCAGTTTGAGACTTACAAACTTGACCTGTTTTTCGTGGGAGAGTTCTTTCCATTCAAACTATTGGTTGACTCGGTAGAACCAATCCAGGGACTCCCGGGGGTCCATTCTGCCCTCGAATTCTATCATCAACTTTGATCTTCGGTCCCAAGTCCCAACCCTGATGGGGCCTCCCATTCCTCTCACCTCTGTCATTTGCTCACTGTATGGCTGTGGTTGATTTGGGGAATTAGCAAAGGCAATGGTGAGCATCTCTAGTTGAGTTTAGATCCGATACATGCTCTCATGTTCGTATTGGAAGGTATCGTGTCATGTTCGAAGTGGAGAGCCCGTATTTTGTTCGGCCATTTGGGCTGAACTCATGACTTAGGTTCATTGAAGAGTTGATCAGGTGTTACTGTTGGGCTCCAGTTTGGATGTATCATGTAGGTTTAATGCTTGATGTATGAAGAATTTGTATGCATGTGTACTATCCGCATGTG
The DNA here is from genome assembly GCA_947650365.1 of Chamaelirium japonicum. NCBI lineage: Eukaryota > Viridiplantae > Streptophyta > Magnoliopsida > Liliales > Melanthiaceae > Chamaelirium > Chamaelirium japonicum. Next base: position 46,559,986 of record OX393558.1, read on the forward strand.
TGCGCAGTTTTTGTGCTTATTATTGCGTTGATATATCCAAAACATGCAAATAATAACAATCAAAAGTAAAGGGTAGCAAGCATGCAAATGCAGAGAAGTTATGAGGACCAACCACTGTGATGGAACATGACTAGTGCGCTCTGGTATCGCTCGGTGCAGCCTTATACCATTAGATTGATAGTTCCTTGTTATTTTAGGGATATTTTATAGAAAAACCAAGTGATTTAGATAATTTTATTCAATAAGTGGTGCAGTCCAAAAATTATAAACAACCAACTTTCCAAAGCACAGGGTCTAGAACATTAGATATTTAGATTCATATAGATTCATGATCAATCAAAGTTCTAGGCACACACTAATTATAAGACGAAAAAGCAACAGATATCTATAATAATCGCAGCAATGACACATATAAGATGATGCCAGAATAAAGTAGAACATCAAGGGTTGCAGTTACCAAATAAGGTGCAGATTTTACAGGACATCAAGCAGCGATAAGCAAAACAATGCAGTATGGCTCTGATAACAAGGAAAATGGGGATGAAAATCGATAGCGCCCTTTGGACCCAACATATAACGTAAGCATGCCTCGGTGTCTGGACAGATGTCACCAACTCTTCTGCAAACATGGATAAATTGGTGGAAGGGGAGGTAGTGGCTCAGAACAAGGGGCCTAGAAGCTGAGTTGAAGTTGTGGCGGAAAAAAGATCTCTAGGGCAAATTCTGCATTATATAGGATTCATTTCTTGTCGCAAAGATTCAATTGTAGCATACCATATCTTAATGGATTGACGTAGTTTTTCCACCTCATATACATTCCCGTAATAATAGTGTATTTTTTTTATGACCTCTTAGCATATATTTTCTTATTTGTATTTTTAAATTATACTCTTTCAAAGAATTCCAACAATTTCTCCAACAGTCCCACTCCTCAACCAGAGTGAAGTGGGTGGTAGGTCCTAGAAGCAATGGTTAGAAGAGTGGGTTGAAGAAGCCATACGAAAAGGTAAATCAAGATATAAGGTTCGAGAGATGAACACTCTATGAGAGGGTTTTTCCTTTGAATTTCAGATTTGAATACGTCAATGTTCACTCTTTATTATATGTGTAGGGATGAGAGGAGGGGGAAATATAGCTCATGATTGAGGAAGATATGGAGAGAGAGAGAGAGAGAGAGAGAGAGAGAGAGAGAGAGAGAGAGAGAGAGAGAGAGAGAGAGAGGCACTGTGATGATGTCATCCGGGATGAAATCCCGTGTATGTTGCCGTTTCTGAGAGACGGAAGCCTCGGGGTCATGGATGCCGCGTGGGATCAGATCCTTGCGCGTGGATCTAATGAGGAAGCTGCAACATGTAGGGTTTTCTGGAGGCCTTTTGGGCATCTTCCAAAGGGTGCGATCTTGTCTATTTGTTGTGACTTAAATTTCTTTAATGTTATCCTTTAGTGATGGCTTGGATTAATTGAATCGCTTATTCAAGTGTGAACAACTGTCGCAATCTAGACTATCTAACAAAACAAAACGTCTATAAATCAACATCCAGAAGTCCGATTGATGAAAAATAACAAGTGTTGGAAAGCTAAAACAAAGGACAATATAACTAGTGGTTGTAGTAGGCACGGGTTTTGTCTATCAATATTAGCCTGCCAACATTATAACTCCAGGATAAACCATTTGTTCCAACCAAGGAAAATGCTAGCCGTTGGGGCTCCATTGGACATGCAATTGATATCCCTAAGACTCTTTTAGACGAGATATAAAGTATTTCATAAGTTTTTGAGATCTATCATCTTTCCGATGCTGATTATATTATCATACTAAATGATTTCGGTGGCTGAGTGGCCAGCATCCACAGTGAGCACCACAAGATGAAGATCTCGATGTGGGGGCCACATCCATTGGTGGGTTTCGGTAGGTGGCGTAAGGCGGTGAACACCGACAACATGTGGGATCAAGCTCTTATAACATAACTTGAGGAGACTCACACCATGATAAGGCGTTTATGAGCTATATGCATAAACAACAGCTCATCTTTCAGCTACTTTACTAGAAGATCGTTGAAATGTAAATTGAGTCCTGCTACTATATCACCTTAGCACTTGAAGCTGGCCATAATGATGGAAGAGAAAGAAAAATGGAAGATGCAGATTTTGAAAAGTTAGGGTTGCAGAAGTATTTGAAAAGTTAGGGTTGCAGAAATTTAGGGACGCCGAAGTAGAAAGAGGGCAAATCTAGAAGTAAAAAGGATATATAAGAAGTTTTTATTTATCAAACTCTTATGAGACAAGACTCACCATAATAAGGATACACCACACATCGAAGAGGTGTATGAGCTATATGCATAACCATATGATACAAGACTCGCACCATAATAAGGATACACCACACATCTAAGAGGTGTATGAGCTATATGCATAACCATATGAGACAAGACTCGCACCATAATAAGGATACACCACACATCTAATGGATATACAAGCCACTGCAAAAAGATTCCATGGACTTGTAGGTTATGTACGTCATACAACCACATACCACTATCTCCGACACTCCTCGTCATATCTCAATGTTCTGCACCTTTGTTTGTTTCTCCTAGTTTTTAGGTCCATCTTTGTCGCTTGACAACCCGTTCATACTTCTATTCAAACTCACATGTTGTAGTTAGTCTTCAACTGTTGCTAGCTACCACGTAAATTATCTGGACCTGCCATGTTTCATTCTAATCCGTCCCCTCAAGAGATGAAATACACTGTCAATGGGAGTGGGACAATAAATATACCGACAATGGGACAGTGTTAGACCTGTCAATCATACCTTCTTGTTTCATGTTATAGTTAAAACTTTAACAAACTTTGCACGTATTAATGCTTACAAGATATGCATGCTGTAGGATCATGATTCTGATGTTCCAAGTGCACCACTATTTCATGGCTCTGATCAGAAAAGTAGCCAATCCCCTGACCAAATACCAGCCTCAAGATCATGTGTTACACCATGTGCAGTAGTTTCAGATAGTTCCGCTGTCAAAAAGAAGGCAACTTCACAAGTTAATGCAGGAGGTGATATGCCTGACCAGTATAGAAGGTATGTAACTGCATGTTGCTGTTCAGTGTTATTACTTATTACAAGTCAGTTGGAAAACAAACCTCAAAACTTACTATAATGTCTGGTGCATCACATTGTTTTTCATAGGGGAAATTCTATTGGTGCTGACCCTGCTTCATCTTCTGGTTCATTGCCACTTCGACGCCCCACCTTTCATGCGAGGTACACAAACCTTATTACATTTGGAATTTTATGGTTTAAAATTAACAATGTTATTTGATTATTAAAGCAAATCACGTGAATTAAGTAAGATATGATTACCATTTTCTCTTCTGACCTTCAAATTTTTCATGTTCAATAATTTGTTTACCTTGGAAACTGTGCAGTGGACAAGGGCCGTGGCATTCAGTGATTGTATATGATGCTTGTGTTCGTCTATGCCTTCATTCTTGGGCTAGAGGTTGCATGGAAGCTCCCATTTTCTTGGAAAATGAATGTGCATTATTGAGAAATTCATTTGGGTGAGTTTTCTTTTCTTTTCTATATGGATATTGTTACCCATCGAAAACGAATGCTAAAAAATAAATTGTCCACTTTAATTCATTTACCATAAGTAGAGTGTGACATATGACTTTCTATATAGAAATGATATGCAATCCTTTTCTCAAGTTATTCTGATTCATCATTGTATTTAAGTAGTTGTTTCCTGCAATGATTTTAAACCCGGACCGGACCGTCCGGTTGAACCGGATTAGACCGGAACCGGTTTCGTTTCCGGTTCGGCTGTACCATCAAACCCAGAAATATAGCAAATTCGGTTTAAAACCGGCCGACCGTTCGAACCGGCAGTAAAACCGTAGACCTGTCCGACCCGTCACCGGTTTACAACCAAACCGGTTTTGGGCTTTTTGACTTTTGAGCATCTCTTGACTGTTTTGAACTTTGAAGAGATAATATCCCGTGACCCGTGATTATATCCCGTACCCGTGATTCATGCAATGATGTGATTCATGCAATGATGGAAATCCTGCAACCCGAGCCTTTTGGGTGGTGATTCTATCCCGTGTGATCAATCCCGAGCCGATCGGGTGGTGATTCTATCCCGTGTGATCAATCCCGAGCCGATCGGGTGGTGATTCTATCCCGTGTGATCAATCCCGAGCCGATCGGGTGGTTTAAAATCATTGCTGATATACCGTTAGGAGAAAAAAAATAATAATCCCTTGAATCCTGCAACCTGAGCCGATCGGGTGTGCTGTGAATCCTGCGATCAATCCCGAGCCGATCGGGTGGTGTGCCGTGTGCGATCAATGCAAATCCCACGGACGCCTTCTTTAGTTCTTTGAGCTCTCTCTCTCTCTCTCTCTTTATTTTGTGGTGATCATTTTCAATTTATGTTTTGCTATGAACTCGTGCACTATGTTCTTTAAATGTTGGTGCTACTGTTAACTTAGTTTTTTTAACTTATGCCATATTTGAATCTTAGTGTCTGGTATGATGTTTGGAGTTTGGAGTCTTTGGACTATGTTCTCTTTTGTCTAGACAATGCCCGAGTTTGAGAATATATTAAAGCATAAACGAATTGCAACTTTGATAGCTGGTTAACGAAAATTGATATTTTTAACTTTCAGTTGTTAACTTCCCCTTTATTTTATATGCTTTATTTTTAAATTTAATATATTTATGATATAACGATGATGTCACGGTTCAACAACGGTTCACCCGACGGTTGAACCGTTGACCCGTAACCCGGTCCTCTTTCCGGTTCGATCAACGGTCCGGGTTTAAAAACATTGGTTTCCTGTTGCACTTTTTGTGGAAGAAATGACTACTATTTGTTTTATGCATATGAACCATGTTGTAAGCCTCGGGAGTAAAAAGAGTCGAAGATATCTTCTCCTTGTTACACCCTCCTTTCTCTTTCGGCTGAAATTTGGGCCAAGTGATTGGACTTGTAGTTGCTCCCCCCTTATATTGTGGTGGACGCTCGACTGTGTGCTTGGCGTTGTATGCGCGGAAGAATATTCGGATCGTCTTAATTGCGCACATGAAGATTACAAATCGGTTCCCGGTGCTCGGGGGTGGTGAGCCGAGTGCGACGAAGAGTTTTGATAAGGAGATTGTGGGAGAGATCCTCTGGATGGTTCCTTTGATTGGCGTCTCCACGTTATTTTGTGCGAGAGCTATGAATGGATTGTCCAGGACAAAAGTATTTACATGGTTTCGAGTTTCTTGAGAGATCGAGTGGTTTTAGCCTTTGCGTTTGTCCCTTCCTTACTTCTCGCTTTCTCGGCTAGGGGGCTTTCAACGTCGTTTTCTTGATCTTCGTGTCTCCCTTGGCTCTTGCTAGACCTCGGCGTCCTTGATCGTCGTTTTGCGACGTTGATCTTGCTTTTGGTGTCGGCTTAGGCTTTGGCTTTGGCGTGGCTCTGGCTTTTGCTTTGCTTTGGCGCTTGCGATTGAACGTAGACGGAGAGGCTTGCAGTGCTTTAGTTTTTCTGGTCTTTGCGTCGTATCAGTTAGAACGTGTGTTGCTTTTGCTCGTGATCGTCGTAGCTCGTCGGTTTTTGGCACGTGCATTGCTTTGGCGCGGGCGTTACCTTTGCTTTGACTTTTGTGTTGGTTTGACCTTTGCTTTGGCTTTTGTGTTGGTTTGATCTTCTCTTCGAATGATGATGACGATGTCTCCGAATCTTCTTTATTCTTCTGGCCTCCTCCTTTTGGGGACGAAACTTTAGCAATGACGGTTGTAGCGTTGACTTTGCTTCTCTTCTTTTGCGGGTTTCTTTTGAAGACGGTTGGTGTAGCACCAATCTTTGTGCGATGGTTGTAGCGTCCACTTTGTTGAAAATGACTGGGTGGTGCCGACTTCGACCTTCTTCTCTGACCTTCTTTTGCGTTGTTGGAGTCGAGGGCGTGTTAAAGACGACGGGGTGATGCCGATTTCGAGTCTTCTTTTTTGGGCTTCTTTAGCGTTTTCGGAGTTTGAAGATTGTGTTGAAGGCGACGGGGTGATGCCGACTTTGGGTCTTCTTTCCCGGGTTTCTTTGGCGTTTTTGGAGTTGAAGATCGTTGGAGACGACGGGGTGATGCCGACTCCAGGTCTTCTTCTCCGAGCTTTCTTCTTCGTGCACGGAGTCGAAGCTTCGATATCTTGTGCAAGGTCTTTACGTTGATGAGGACTTTCATGGACTAAGTCGTTCCCTTGGGATGTGCTTGCCCATGCCTCGTGAGCTTTGGGTCTTTGAGTATTAGAGCCTCCTTCTTTGCAGTGCCTTCACATCTCTAGCTTTCGACTGTTGAAGCCATCCCCCCTTGTCCCTCTATTTATAAGCGAAGGGGGAGGATGGGAGAGATATGGCTGCGATTTTTTGAATCCCTTGAATATTTCTCCTCTTAATCGTTGGGATTTATCTTCCTTTTTTGGGGGAAAAATAACATTTACTCCATTCCTTTTTTTGTAGCAACAATTATGGTCTAGATTGAGCTCAATGTTTCAAGATATGAGCCATCTTTGCACAGTTTATCAATGGCGACAACTTCTCATTTTACCCGTCAGATTGAGGGATCGACGCGGATCCACGGTTGCGTATACGTCTGAGTTAACCCCCCCCCCCCGCCGCGCGTAAGGCACTTTCTTTCCTTTTCTTTTCTTTTTCTTTCTTTTCTTCTTTTTTTTTCTTTCCTTTTTGGCCGGCCGCCCCTTCCCATGGGGAGAGGGGAATGGTTTTCAAGCGGGGGCTGGTGGGTCCCACTTTTGGGTGGGCCCACACGGCCCCCTTTTGGCTTCCGGTAGTGGCTCCCACTAGCATGGGTGGGCCCTCTCGGGTCTATCCGAGTCGGGTTCGGTTCTTTTCTTTTGCGAACCGTTGTGTACGGGCTGGGTTTTGTGTGTGGACCGTTGTGCGTGGGCCGGGTTTTATTCGTGGGCTAATTTCAATGCCCACTGGCGTCTTAGGAATCCTCATAGCCATGGTTTTTATAATCGCAATCTCGTCAAGCAAGCAAGTATGCATCCTCAAACATTATGATCCTTTTGACACCCTTCTTGTCATGAATTGCATTGAGCAAATCCATCAATTGTCACTGTGATTTGCTCTTAGGATTCCTTCAATCCAACTCGACGTAACAAACTAGTAATTCTCCATGTAATCTTCTCAATGGAGGTTATGAAATCTTTTTATATAATATCACTAATTAGTTAGTGTGAAGAAATTGCTTGTAAAGTTTCTGCTTCATGTGCTCCCACATCTTAATTTTCAGCTTGCCATGGCATGATCTCCTCCTTCACGCACTTCCACCATGCTAGCGTTTGTCATTTTAACTTTACTTTTACAAAAATGACTTGTTCTTCCATTAAATTTCACTCAAGATAATTTTCAACACTTGGCTCCAAATCTAAAAAGTCTTCTTGGTGTGCATCCTCTAAAAATTCACGACATTAGTTCTAACTTCACTACACTATTGGACTCCGAATCTCTCATGAGTTGATAGAGAACTCTGCTCTCTGGATTGTTCCTCTACAAACCCTCCAATAAGATCTCATGCTACCTCCAATAGTATGCTCGAGATTTCCAGTATTGGATTCCGAGGCAACTTCGTGATCCTCTTGTTCCTCGGTCATTGGATCCACCTGGGTATCACATTGCAAGATTTGAACTTGCCTCATGAGATCTTTGATAAGTTTAGTAATCTTTGTCTTCCCAGTTTGTTGGGCCAAATTAATGTATCCTCCGATGTCAGCACCCTCGGCACACAGTATGTTCTCAGATTGCCATTACATGAGAACTCCTCGGTATAATGAGAGGAAAATATACCGTATACCAAATTTGCTGCCAGGTTTGGTTCAAGAAGATGGATCAATTGATGTCATGGAAAATTCTTACTAGATTGTTCTGTTTGAGAGATTACTCTAGTCCAAGTAATGATAATTCATGTGAACTATCAAATGCACTGTATGGACTGTCACCTACTCAATCATATACAAACATAAAAAAAATATTTCTAAAGTCTGTAGCCATCCAATAAACATCCTGCTTTTAGATGGGAATGGTCCACAAAGAGGAAGCATGGAATTGAAAATTGGGAACCTTTTTTGCTCTGTTGCTTCATGAATTAACTATTAAGAAGTAAAAAATTGACAATTGATATTGCAGAATGTTAATAACTTCCCTTGCTTCATGAATTACTTCAACCACAAACTCTCCATTACACTATCTTTCCTGTAGCTACTTTTTATTGACTCTAGGATAGACGAATTTTGCTTGATAGCGTTATTGATATATACTCACTACGGCCATGTTTCCTATATCATGGTGCAGTTTGCAGCATATTTTGTTACAGTCAGAGGAGGAGCTTCTTGAAAAACAATCTTCAGAGCTTATTAGTGAAGGAGCTGCACTAAAGCCCAAGAAAACCATAGGCAAGATGAAGGTCCAGGGTATGCTGTTTTCCTTTGCTAGCCATCTTTTTTTGCTTTCTGCAGCATTTGGTACTCATTTTATTGTTCCTCTTATGTTTTGAATCCTCATGCAGTATGTCCACACTCCCTTACTATATTTGAAATCATCATCCTGTCAGCACCTTTCACGAACGTTTTCAACATGTTCTTTTTAAATTATTGATATGGCTAATTTTTAGTGGAAGATTTCTGTATTCTAATACAACCTTCTGCTCATAGTGCAGTCCGTAGGGTTAGAATGGCTCTGGATATGCCTTCAGGATGCAGTTTTTCATCGTTGAAGCCACCAACTTTAAAGATAGAATCTCTTCGATTCCATATGGCCAATCTAAAGTCAACTCTCTCATCAGGATGGGGATCACTGCGGGCAATTCATATTTTGCCTCGTCTGCCTGCCAATAGTTCTTTCTCGAGGCACAGCTTGGCTTATGCACATGCTAGTGCTCAGTATATCAAACAAGTCTCTGGGCTCCTTAAAATTGGTGTGACTACTCTGCGCATCAGATCATCAAATGAAATTGTGCATGGTATGTACATAGACCTCTATAGTGGTATACTATTTCTATTGTTATTCTTTTCTGATGAAAACTTAACTGTCTCGGAAAGATAAGGTATCTACATTTATTATTAGCTGTTGTACTATTACTATTACAAGTGTTTTCTCATGAAACTTAACTGTCTCCAGAAACGTACTCTTGTCACTTAAGATTGAGAAGTTTAGTTGAGAAGGATGGTGTTCGATTGCAACCTGGATCTGGTGAAACACATGTTTTGTATGTATCATTCCTTCTTGTTATTGCACATCACCTTCTCCTCCCGGTATATGTTTGATTATGTGTTCATCTACTAGCTTTACTGAAACCGAGTGTTTTCCTCTTGAATCAAATGTTTTAATTACTTTGCCTTAGCTTGGCTCTACACAATGTTTAGTATTTATTGTTTTTAAATGTAAATTGCAGTTTTCCAGATAGTTTAGGTGATGATTTAATCGCAGAAGTTTATGATTCCAAGGGAAAGTTTTGTGGCCGAGTTGTAGCGCAGTTGGCTAGTATTGCAGAGGATCCAGTAAGAATTTCTCATGTACATCTAACAACTTGTTATAGGAAGGTAGATCATTGTGTGTGTCCTTAAAACTTTGTTTCATGCAGAGTGACAAACTTCGCTGGTGGTCCATTTACCATGAACCAGAACATGAACTTGTCGGTCGAATACAACTCTATGTAAATTATACAACTAGTACAGATGAAAACAGTTCTCTAAAGGTATTCCATCACCCTTATTCTGAATACCTGAAGAAATTTATGACATCCATCTTTTCAATGTCACAGTTCTTGTTTCGTCTGAGAGCACAGAATAACTATCTTGGAATGCTTTTGTGTTGTGTACAATTTCGTTGAACTTCTATATTCAGATCTTAAGAATTTAATAAGGTACACTGGCATACACTTAAAGCAAAAAAGGTCGACTTTCTATCTTTTGGCTGTCAACGTAGGGGCTTTCCTGAAAACAAAGAAAAATCTCCTTCAGTAATGAAGTATATGTTATCCGTTGGAGCTGCAAAAGCGGATGTATTAAGCAATGTTGAGGACATTTTAAACATTAGTGCAGCAAGGGCAAGGCGGTTTCTGTCCTTCCATTAGTTTTTATTCTCAGCATTTTATTTGGTACTTGTCTTTAACCCTTCTTTTAAAGGATATAAGGATATGATTTCTATTGTGACTTCAATTCATGTCTATCATGATCTTTTCAGATCTAAATGAATTTTACTAGGTCATAACTTGATGTGCTGTAATTATAAAGGATAAATTAGCAAGAATGGTGATTGAATTTATTTATGTGTAGTTAGAACTCAGATCAATCCTACTTCAGTAAAGTAGCTAGGATTGGTGTCGAAGTGTCTTTAGAGGAGGGTTTGCCAAGAAGCTACGAAGGTCAGTTGTGATGATTTGAGGAAGCATTCAACCATAAAGAAGGAAGGGTGAAATTAGATTCATGAAGTTGGCCAAAATGATTGGTAGGGCTTTTAGTAGTGGTGATCGCTACAACATCTTAGTTGAAAAATTCAACAGAAACATGCACACACCCCATTCATGTTGAAACTGAAGAGAGATGTTCCATGCAAACATGCATGCACATGGAAAATGGGTGGGTGAGTTTGGGTATAAATCAAAATTATACAGAACAGAATAGGAAATATGATGTACCCATCTAGAGCTTTTAAGTTAAGGTTAGAGTTTTACATCATTCATATGAGTCAATCTTGGGTTTAACTAATTTTGGTTTCACATTAGATTTGTTGGAACTTCCTGGTAGACCAATAATTCAGCTATTTTTGAATGATCATAGTGGATTCAATGTGTTGGTGATATGGGATTGTAAGGTTAGTATCACGGATTGTAGATGTATAATTTATCCATGTGGGCTTAATAGATTTTGTAGTGGAATACTTAATGTTATAGAGTTTTCTCCTTTTTTGCATATGTATAGTTGAATAATTATGGACTATTGAGGTGAAAATAATGGAGAAAGAATTATGGGGAGAAGTGTATTAAGGTTAAATAATATATGTTGAAAGTTTGTTTGGGGCTTTGACTTAGTTGAGAAGACAGATAAAGGGATCATGGGTACTAAATAAGTGAGTAGATACCTTTAGTGGAGTCATCACCACTGACTCCGAGTATGTGAGTAGAATGTAAGTTGATGTTTTGGTTGCCACCTTCCATCGTAAAATCATTAACATGGGAGAAGACGAATCAAATATGCTCTTCATCATGTCAATGATTGCGTGTAGTTGAATGGGAGTTGGTTCTTACATAAGGCCTAATCTGGTATGTCATTGCTTTTACATGTGCTAGTAACATTTTGGCATTTATCCTAATGAATAAGAAAATTAAATGAATTGGCTTTGTCACATATGGCCGGACATTAGGGAAAACGACATGGTGTGGCCCAACACTTGATGAATTATATTCTTTGCTCTTTTCTTTAGGAGACTTGTCATATTTTGATTAGGAATTCTAATCTCGTCTCTTAAGTAATTAGGAAGGAACTAAAAAAATACACGATCGGGCAAAGTAATTGACCAGTCAAGTAGTGGAGCTCATCACTTCAAACTCATGAAAGAGATCTGAGCTTAACGATCATCCTAAGACCTTGCTGAGCTCAGCTTTCATACAAATCGCAGACCCTGTTTGCTCCTCTTCCTTCTTTTTCTTCATCTTCTTTATTTTCTCCAATTTAAATATAGCTACATTACACAATCTTTAGATTCTTTACCAACTATTTGATTGGTCTAATTAAATTTTTGCAACCATTGTTCCTATTTCCTAAGTTCTAGACGGTGTGGGGTGTTGTAACATTTCAATGTTAAGTGCATTATGATTTTTTTTTAAATTTCTGCATACAGTTCTCTTAGTGATTCTTGCAAGGCCAGTCCTGTTATTAACTTCTTACGGTTTATGGTTCCAATATAACGATTTTAGTCATACTCTCATGGAACATAAAAGATCAAAAATACATATTTTCATATTTTGACCCGGAAGTTTTGCGGTTTGATTTAATTTCATTCAGAATATATAATGTAAGTTACTAGAATCCATTAAGGTACAAGGAACTCTTATTATGAATGCAATACTAGGTATCAGTCAATTTTTGAAGCAACTATGATCTTCTATATCTTGAAGTTTTTTTTTGAAGCATTTAGTTATTAGAAATTCTAGGATGGTCAACTGATGAGAATGCATGAGCAAGGGGACAAAGGATTTTTGTAGATTCCAATTATTGTGGATAACATTAGAGGCCTACGTAGAAAGGGGGGATTAATTTACTTTATAACGCCTTATAATGTGTTAAAATACCAGCTCACGGTGGTGTGTGAAAAACCTTATACCTGATTACAATCATAAAGATATATTAGTACAATTTTTTGCTATTTAAAAAAATAGGATTAAAGATTTTGATATTACAATGTTAAGATGTATTAGTGTATATACATACACTTAGGGTATATATGACTCACATTGTATTCACCTTAGATAGGCAATTGGCCTAATGAGAGATTCATTCTATTCTCTCCCCAAACCCTAGCTCTCCTTCTCTCTTTCTCTCTTTCTCTTCCTCTAGGGTTTGTCACATGGTATCAGAGCAAGGTTGATCGTCGGCGTCGTCAACGGCTCCCTTGTCTCCTCGCGATCAGATCCAGATCTTCCCCGCGCGATCTTCCTCGCGACCAGATCTTCGAGCGTCCAGATCCTCGCGATCTGCTCGCGATCAGCTACGCCCTCCAGCCTCGCGATCAGCCACGCGCACTCCAGACCCCTCCAGATCCCCTCGCGTGCGATCTGCCTCACGCGCTCCAGCGCGCGCGACCCCTGCCCTGCCCTGCCGTCTCGCGCTCCAGCGCTGCCTCACGCCTCGTGTCAGCCCTGCCGTCTCGCGCGCGACCCCTGCCCTGCCCTGCCTCGCGCCAGCCCTGCCTCACGCCAGCCTCGCGCCAGCCCTGCCTCACGCGAGAGCCTCGCGCCAGCCCTGCCTCACGCCAGCCTCGCGCCAGCCCTGCCGTCTCGCGAGAGCCTCGCACCAGCCCTGCCTCGCTCCCCTCGCCTCCTCGCTCCTCGCTCCTCGCTACGCTCGCGACCCGCACCTGTTCTGCGCGTCCCCGCTCACGATCCGCGCCTCTCCGCGCGTCTCCTCGTCTCTCCGATCAGCTCACAGCATCCCTGATTTGATCCGGGGAGGGACCCCTCGAGCTCTTCGAGCCTCATGTCCTCGACTTCTTCGATGACGACTCCGCCGTCTCATCCGGTGATGCCCTATGAGATTCCACGAGATTTCCTCCCGCTCGCCACCAACTTTCTTCTTCAAGAGGCCTCCGATTGGCCGGCATGGTCAGCCACGGTGGAATCCACCCTTGAAGGTCGCAATCTTCGAGGACACCTTGACGGCTCTTCCACGTTCCCTGCTTCCGATGCAGAATACGGTCCCTGGCGCCTTCGCGATCAGCGCATCAAGGCCTACCTTGTTGCGTCTGTGGACCGTTCTCTTCGCCGGGACATGGTTGGACTTGCCTCTTCTGCAGCGATTTGGGGTCATCTCACTGCTCGCTTTGTTGAGAAGAGTGGAGCACGTGAATATCAGCTTCTCACACAGGCCCAGTCGGCACAGCAGGGAGAGTTGACGGTCCAACAGTTTTACTGTCAAATGCGCTCCTACTGGCGTGATCTTCAGGATCTTGCTCCCGTTCCTGACCCGTCCCGTGCTGTCGAGTATCAGCTCTACCGGGAGCGCCTTCAGCTCTATCAGCTATTTGCTGCCCTACGACCAGAGTTCAGTGCTCTGGCAGGTCAGCTTCTTCACCGGGACAGCCTTCCTCGGCTTGATGAGGCTGTGGCTGAGCTGGTCGCTGAAGAGACTCGTCTGCGTACTCTTGCCTCCAGGGCCTTACCTCTTCCATCCGGTCTTCAGGGTGTTCTTGCTGCTGCTCCGCCACCGGTCTCAGGCCCACCAGCTACTGCCTCCCATGGTAGACCGTTTTGCACTCACTGTCAGACACCGGGCCACTTCGTGGACACTTGCTTCTCACTTCATCCAGAGAAGCGTCCTACCTACAGAGATCGAGGTCGAGGACGAGCTCGAGGTCGTGGTCGCCCTGTTCCTACTGCTGCTGCTGCCTCTTCCGTCACAGCTGGCGATCTACAGTCTATTCGTGAAGAACTAGCTCAGCTTAGACTTTCTCAGCAGTCTGCAGCTACTCCTGGACCTTCCAGCGCCTCAGCCTTCTCTGCCTCTTCTGGTAGTCCCACTGTTTGGATACTGGATTCGGGCGCCTCACACCACATGACTCCGGATGCCTCCTTGCTCACTGCCTGTCAGCCTGCGCCACACCTGCCACCGATCCACACTGCAGATGGTTCTCGCTTAGCCATCTCACAGTCTGGATCCATTACTTCAGCCTCCGCCCCTGCTTGCAATCTCTCCTTATCCTCTGTGCTTCATGCTCCCACACTCCACATGCACCTGATTTCTGTTAGTGCTTTGTGTGACTCTGGCTGCTCTGTGACATTTACCCCTTCCGCTTGTTCTGTGCAGGATCTGCGTACTGGCCGACCGATTGGAGCAGGTCGTAGGGCAGGCGGGCTCTACCAGATGGAGTTTCTTCACTCTTTGGATCCGTCATCATCTGGGTTTTGTGGAGTTGTCTCTCCTAATGCCGACCTGTGGCATAGGAGACTAGGTCATGTGTCGGAACCGCGACTTAAGAGATTACTCCATTCTGGAGCTCTAGGTCGTGGTCCTTTTTCACCTTTATCTACTTGTACTGGCTGCAAGCTCGCAAAAGCTGCTGCCCTTCCTTTTTCATCTAGTACTTCTCAGAGCTCTGCTCCTTTTGATCTTGTTCACTCTGATATCTGGGGCCCCTCTCCTCTCCCTTCTATGACTGGGTATTTATATTATGTCTCGTTTGTGGATGATTATAGTCGCTACACGTGGGTCTACCTTCTTCGTCGTCGATCGGATATCCTCAAAGTCTATAAGGACTTCACCTCCATGATTCACACGCAGTTTAGTCGGTGCATTAAGATCTTTCGATCTGACTGTGCCCTTGAGTATTTATCTACCGCTATGCGCAGCCTTATTCAGTCCCATGGGACTATTTTTCAGCACTCGTGTCCTCACATCCATGAGCAGAATGGTGTTGCTGAGCGCAAGCATCGCCATATTCTTGCGACTACTCGTGCTCTTCTTATTTCTGGTTCTGTTCCTCGGCGCTTCTGGGCTGAGGCTCTCCTCACCTCCGTCCAGCTCATTAACATCACTCCTTCGTCAGTTCTTCCAGATGACTTATCTCCTCATGAGCGTCTCCTCTCTACCACTCCTGACTACAACCCTCTTCGCACTTTTGGGTGCACATGTTTTGTTCTTCTTCCTCTCCATGAGCGCACAGAGCTGTCTGCTCAGGCAGCTAAGTGCATCCTTCTTGGGATCAGCACTGAGCACAAGGGATACCGCTGCTATGACCCTGTTGCTTGTCGCTTGCGTATCTCTCGACACGTCTCCTTTGTCGAGGATACGCCCTACTACTCTCCTGAAGCTCAGGATCTCACCTTTCTCGAGGTTTCTTCTCCTGCATCCTCGACACCTATGCCTCCCTCATCGTCCTCTCTAGTTCTCCCGGCTCCGTCGGCTCCTTCCCCATCACCAGCTCCCTCGGCACCATTGGCTCCTTTGCCAGTTGGTTCCCCAGCCTCTCCAGGGGACTCCTCCGAGGCTTCCTCCTCTGTGCCTATGCCTCTCTCTCCTCCCTGGGTTGTCTCTCCATTTCCTCAGGTCTACTCTCGCCGGCCTACCCCTGTGTCTCCGTGTCCTTCCTTCTCACCGGATGCCGGCTCTCCTGCTGTTGAGGTTCCTCCTAGTCTTTCGCCTCCTGTGCCTGCTCCGTCATTGCCAGTCGTGGATCCAGGCCCGCCTTGCTACCCTCAGCGCCAGCATCACCCGCCTGACCGTTTTAGCCACGACACTGGGCCTCCTGATCGTTTTGGTTTTGCCTCTGTCTGCAGTTACTCGCCTCAGTTTACTGCCTTTCTTACTGCTGTGCACGCAGATCAGGAGCCCCGATCTTACTCTGAGGCAGTCCAGTTTCCTCAGTGGCGTCAGGCTATGGATGAGGAGTTTCAGGCCTTTCAGCAGACCCAGACCTGGGATGTTGTCCCTCTGCCCCCTGGCGTTGCGCCTGTCAGCTGCAAGTGGATTTATAAGGTCAAGCATCGCCCTGATGGATCCATTGAGCGTCACAAGGCTCGGGTGGTGGCTCGTGGCTTTACTCAAGAGTATGGCGTTGACTATGAGGAGACCTTTGCTCCGGTGGCTCAGATGACCACCGTTCGCACTCTTCTGGCGGTTGCAGCTGTTCATCGATGGACCCTTCTTCAGATGGACGTGAAAAATGCCTTTCTTCATGGTGACCTGTCTGAGACTGTCTACATGGATCCTCCTCCTGGTCTCCGTGTTCCTTCTCAGCACGTGTGTCGTCTTCGTCGGGCCATTTATGGGCTCAAGCAAGCTCCTCGTGCCTGGTTTGAGCGGTTCCGCCGTGCTGTCAGGGAACTTGGTTACTCAGAGAGCAGTCAGGACCACTCTCTGTTTGTCCGATCGTCCCCGCAGGGCCGGGCGATTCTACTGTTATACGTGGACGACATGATCATCACTGGAGATGACTCTGCTGCGATTGCTAGTCTTCAGCAGCACTTGAGGAACCAATTTCAGATGAAGGATTTGGGCACGCTTCGCTACTTTCTTGGTCTTGAGGTAGCATACAGTGCAGATGGCATTCTGCTCTCTCAACAGAAGTACCTTTCAGACATCCTTAGTCGTGCTGCCCTCACAGATAACCGCACAGTAGACACCCCTCTTGAGTTTCACTCGAAGCTAAGTCCTACAGATGGAGTTCCTCTTTCAGATCCCACTCGGTACAGGCAGATTGTGGGACAGCTCGTCTATCTCTGCATCACTCGGCCTGACATTGCACACGCTGTCAGCCTTGTCAGTCAGTTTGTTGCAGCTCCACACTCAGTTCACTACGGTGCCCTTCTTCGGATCCTCCGATACCTCAGAGGGACAGTTACTCGCTCTTTGTTTCTGTCGTCGTCCTCTCTCAGACTTCGAGCCTACTCAGATGCAGACTGGGCTGGAGATCCGACTACACGCCGCTCCACCACTGGTTACTGTTTGTTTCTTGGCGATTCTTTGATCTCCTGGCGCAGCAAGAAGCAGAAAGTGGTGTCTCTCTCTAGTACTGAGGCTGAGTACAGGGCTATGGCCTCCACGACTAAGGAGATAGTTCACCTTCGACGTCTCCTCAGTGATCTTGGTGTTGCTTTCTCCGAGCCTACTCCACTTCACTGTGATAACCGGAGTGCTATTCAGATTGCTAGCAACCCGGTTTTTCATGAAAGGACAAAGCACATCGAGATTGACTGTCACTTCGTCCGACAGGAGTATGAGGCCAGGACAATCTCTCTACCTTTCACTCCGTCAGCAGAGCAGATCGCAGACTTCTTCACGAAGTCACATCCTACACCTCGTTTTCGGTCTTTGATTGCCAAACTCTTGGTGCATGATCCACCCTGAGTTTGAGGGGGGGTGTTAAGATGTATTAGTGTATATAGATACACTTAGGGTATATATGACTCACATTGTATTCACCTTAGATAGGCAATTGGCCTAATGAGAGATTCATTCTATTCTCTCCCCAAACCCTAGCTCTCCTTCTCTCTTTCTCTCTTTCTCTTCCTCTAGGGTTTGTCACATACAAAAACATAGGATCTAATAAAGGAACACATACTTCTCGTAATTTTACTTTAGCTATCACATAGTACCCCAAATATTCTACTTAAGGTGGTGCACTTTCTCTGGAATCTCGTCCCCACGCCCATGCTCACTTCTACACCTTTTTCAAAATTAACTATCATCACAGCTACCATATTTGTCAAAATCAAAGATCATGATTATGCACTTTAATCATAAATCCATAGGTAATTTTGTCAATATGCAACATAAATCAAGTATTATTTATTCAGAGGATTCCTAGTCATTTTCACATCAATGATTCCATTCTTATCTTCCACATTCGAATCCACTCCCACTAGCACTCTTGATTTTGGCACTAACATCTATCAAGGAGGAAAAATGGTTCTTTTTTTTTTTTTGCATGTACAACATCAGATTAATTATGGAATGGTTATAAAAACCCTTTAATACAGCGTATGTCAGTCACAACTCACAAGTTAATGACATTAGGACCTAGGTCGATAGCTGGTTGTAAAAAAGAAAGTCAAACTATGAAATGAAACATACAAGATGGTACGCCAAGTGGAGGATTTTGGGAGAGCTTAAACTAAGATTGGCTACTATAAAACACACGAGATTGTAAATTTCATTAGTTCTATGTAAATAGAAAGTCCCATTCGTTTAGATCAATGCGTAATCACAAAGGAGTGTCCTGCATCTTTAGTTATATTGCAGCTTCCATGAATTATTTTTTTTCAAACTTTGCAGTTGATGTTACTAAGTATTACTTCCATGGGGTCTAGAATCAAAACAGTTTAACCGTGATTTGCACTCTAGTTGAAAAGATTCTCTTGTAGTTCAACCTAATATTCTGTTGCTAAGTCCATATGTATAGATAATTGGAGTTTTATCCCCAACCATGAGGTTTGACTAAATTTACTTCTAATCCATAAATCGATTGGGGAAGAAGTTGGATGAACCAACAATTTTAGTGGGCATATGCCAATAAATTTATGTGGTTGGCTGCGTTACATGCACTCAAAAGTGAGAAGGATTTTGATGCATGTTGAAGCAGACACATTTGAACTTGTGAAACTTGTTAATTTGCTTTTTTTTTTAATTGGATTCAATGCCCACTAGTTGACAACTCTGCAAACTTTTAGTAAGTCATTAAGAACCTCTGGGCTTCTGAAGAATGTCAAGATTCACCTATTGCAGTTTTCCCATGTTTAAAGTTCTCCCAATATCCTAACTCATCCAGGAAATACAAGTCACTTATGCAATTTATACGTTAGTTAGCAACATTATTTGGGTTTGCGAGTTTTGTGGCCTAGTGTCACACACGCTCGTTTGCCCGTCTCTCCCGCCTTACTAGTCAATCCGGGTGTGTGGGCCTCTACCTTTTGCTCCCTAGTTGTGTGACCTTAAATTGCATAACCAATAAGATAGGCCTCCCTATTCGTCAATTGGCCTTCTAAATTTTTTGGCAAGTCCCTCTTCGTGCCCGGTTGCCTTGGTCAAGTTTTGATACCAATCTAAGAGGCTTGTCATTAGGTTGACAGATGGTTGAAAATTCTTGTCTATCTTTTTTCAGAGCCTTAATGGAATAATATTTGGATGATGATGTGTAAACAACTTTCAAAAGTTAAACAAGATCTCTATTTAAGTGAAGGAGATTGCTAGTAAGAGAATTTTGTTTGCTTTTTTGTGGCATAACTTGGGTCAGGATCTTGGATGTCAATGTTCAATGCTCAATTGACCTGTTGAGTGAAAACATTTATCTTTTCTTAATAGTTTATCAAGAGCTTTCTTATTCATAAAGTTGATGGTTTCCTTTCAGTGCTGTTTGAGATTCAGCTGTGAAGTATTATGATCTGCTGACACTTCAATTTCATCTTGTTTCCTCTTAAATTTTTATTGCCATATTCATCCTGTTGATGCTTTTCTTTTGGTTACAGAGCGGCTCTGTTGCAGAAACCGTAGCATATGATATAGTTCTAGAAGTTGCAATGAAAGTTCAAAATTTTCAACAGCGAAATTTGATGTTGAATGGATCGTGGAAATGGATGTTGACAGAATTTGCCTCCTACTATGGGGTTTCAGATGCATACACCAAACTGAGGTATTGAACATGTTTTTTTCTTTACATTATTGAATTCTGGTGGTACCACCCACCTTTTAAAAACAAAAGGGAGGTTTTATTAAGGTTATTTTCCATGATGAAAATCGCTCAGGAGTTTCACAGATGTAAGAGATGCTTCTTGTTTTGGATTGCTTAGGTGAGCTTTTATCTTACCCATTTATGTGATTGCTAGGTACCTTTCTTATGTTATGGATGTGGCAACCCCTACAGCAGACTGTCTTATGCTGGTTCACAATATGTTATTACCTGTAATCTTGAAGAGCCGTAGTAAGAATCCGTTGAGTCATCAAGAGGTATATCCTTCCTTTATTAGTGAGATAGTAGTTTTTTCTTCTGGTAGTTATCATGGCTGGTATTAAACAGTTAAATTCTAGATGGCCATTGTAAATACCCAAGATATTCTACTTTTCTGCAAATTTACCAAATGTAAGACTCTACTACTCTAGTAGATCTCTGGAGAAGATTGTGAACTAATTTGCTACTTTAGAAGCCTTTATATCCACATCTGAGACTTAGGGGGCATTTGGTTCAGCTGATTTTAAGTGCTTATTGGACTTATTTGATAAATAAGTACTTTTTTTATCCAAAAAGCCTGTTTGGTCAAGTACTTTTTTGCAATACTTATTTTAAGAGATAAGCTCTTTTTTTCTGTTATTTCAGAAGCAACCGGACCGAAGCTTTTTTGAAAATGACTTTTTGCACTTATTCGCTCGGCGTTTTTTTCGACTATTGAGCCCCTCACTTATCAGAAAATTACAGAGGGTATAAATTGTTTTTACCTTTGACCTATCCGCTCCGCAGCCGCTCGGGAGGAAAAATATCACTCCTTTCCCTCGCGATCTGCAGTGGGAACTCTGCCGTCCGCCCTCCTCCGCCTCTCCTCTGCACCTCCTCCGCCTCTCGTCAGCCCTCCTCCGCCCCTCATCTGCCCTCCTCCTCTGCAGTCTGCCCTCAGTCTGCACCTCCACCGCAGTTCGTCCCCTCCGCAAACCTCCTCCGCCTCTCGTTTGCCACGAGATTTGCAGTGAGACCTCCTCCGCCCTAAAATTATGACAATATTATCTCAAAATAAGCGCTATAAAAGAGAGGTTAACCAAACACACTTTTTTTTATTTTAAGAGCTTATCTAAACAGAGTTGCCAAACGACTTTGCTTATTATAAGAGCTTTTTTCAGTAGAACTTTTTAATAAGCTCTTATAGAAACAACTCTACTTATAAGCAAATAGCCGAACCAAACGCCCCCTTAGATGTGAACTTGTTTATTAATCTTTATCCAACAAAACTCTACTTATGCAAGGATTGTTGTGTTAATTTTTGTTCTTTCCCTGACTTTGTCCTGAAATGAGGATCAAATATGCAAGAAGTGAGAGAGAGAGAGAGAGAGAGAGAGAGAGAGAGAGAGAGAGAGAGAGAGAGAGAGAGAGAGAGAGGTTCGAAAAGCATGTATGTAAATGTGAAACCAAAGCTGAATAATATCACGTAGTTCTCTGCCCTCCAAAACCATGTATGTAAGTGTAATGCATGTACCACAGCGCATAAGGGTAATAAATGATGTAAAGCTTGGAGAGAGAGAGAGAGAGAGAGAGATTCCAAATATAGATATGCACTATAGACACGCTCACCTACTTCTGAGAATACCATGTGATAAGACAAAGTGTATACCTATACATGTGGGGCCTATGCATGAATAGAATGATGTATATACACTGTCTATCCATCAATAGAATGATGGATATACACCATGTTTCATGATGAAATCATCCGAGCAAGAGTGATGTTGGACCAAGTCACAATCTATCACTATATGTTTTATGCTTGGGAATACCCGGTTCGTAGTTTTCTAAATAGTATTTTAGTTGTCACTCACTAATGCCAACAATGCAGTGTCGGAAAAGAATACTCTCTTGTCACCAAGAAGACTTAGAAGCCGTACAATCTCTGCTGTGATCTTGGATATGGCACGATTGTCAACCTCAAGTGTCAAGTAGGATGACAGAAGTAGTAGCCAACCTGTGAGGAACAACAATCTCTAATATCTCTGGCCCAATATACATTAGGGAACATATAAAACTGAAGCAAAGAGGTGGCACACAAAATGGTTCACTAGAGATAATGGATAAAGCAATGATTTAGGAAGTGATGAGCTGTAAGAACTAAGAAGTCCAACTACAAATTGGTTGACAGCATTTCTGACGTAAGAAATATTTAGCCTGGAGATGGTGAGACAAACAAGGCTATCAACAAGCTAGCTACCTACAGCAATTGACATCATGAAGCAACCCGGCATCATTAGGTTTCTGTTCAAGTTTAATGGGGTTCAATAGTGTGATTGTTTGACGAGCAAGAACAAGCAATAAGGTTAGCTGTTTGAGTCTGCTGAGACGATAGATTGCCATACTTTACCCATGGATTTCTAAAGAGCTCAATTCCTCTTCTTGGCCCTCCGGTGGTATATCATAAATAACTCTGGACAATAGGATCTTAAACATTCACAAAAAGTACCCTCTAAAAAGTCAACAAAAAAACACTTAAACGGACTACAAAATAAATAAATTTTCATGTAAATTATGATTCAAAGTGAATCGAACTCCTTATTTATCTAATTCAGACTCAATTGGACATAATCCTAACCCTCAACATCAAACCAGAAGCAAAACAAGCTCAAGTTGCTCATCATATTGATGATCTAGTGTTGGCAGAATTTTTATCCACCAGTAGAATCCCAAAATTAGCTAATCAGGGTCCTTATTAAGCATGGGAAGGGAGGCAAGATTGGTGGTTTTGATCGAAACTTAGACCTAACAGGTTGACTCCATGCAAAGCGACAATGGCAAGGAAACTCCAAGAAGATCTATTGGGTGTAAAGAACAATTGAAACTCTGCCTGCTTGTGGAAGACTGGAGATCAGGGGTATTGATGGTCGTACCTTAGGAAAGTATCTAAAATGCCCCATTCAGATCCTGTCAGTTTTTTTACTGCCGGCTCGATATGATGGCCGGAATGTAATGATGGTTCATTAAGAGATTCCGCCAAAGTTTCCATCATATTCGTTATGATGTTAGGGTCAAATGCAAATATGCTGCTGTGAAGGCAATCAGCCAAGGGATGTATCTGAAGCTGCCATGGCAAGTTTCGGAGAATCTGAAGGCTCAGTTATGAAACTTGTGGAATAAATATGCAAGAAGCTGCAATATTTCCCGATACCCAGAAAAAGCCCAATATTGTGCAGTTTCAGCAGGGCTAAGCCCTCCAACACAGTGTGAATGACAATACATATACAACTATGTTAGATGGTGCTAACATGCCTTTTGTGAACTTTGAAGCTGATTGTGAACCAGTCT
Source organism: Chamaelirium japonicum (assembly GCA_947650365.1). NCBI lineage: Eukaryota > Viridiplantae > Streptophyta > Magnoliopsida > Liliales > Melanthiaceae > Chamaelirium > Chamaelirium japonicum. Next base: position 46,583,260 of record OX393558.1, read on the forward strand.
GCGGTTCTCATTCATCCTCTTCTTGAAAGAAATGGTGCCAAGGTGCCACTTCGTTTAGACAGGCCAAAACACCTAGGCACCACCTAGCCGCCTTGACTACACTGTTCATTCGTCCTCTTCTCGAAAGAATCTTATGCTTGGTCTATCCTTTGTCATGGTGTGTTGGGGATACAGCACACTAAATATAGCAAAATACCGCGATATTGTTTCTGTTTTATACTTTCTTAGTTCTGTTGCTTTGTGAGAGTTTACACTTTGAGTAATTTCAGTTAATCCTAAATGTTGTTTCTTAAAACTTTTCAAGAGTAATTTCAGCAATCCTGAATGTTGTTTCTTAAAGCTTTCAAGAGTAACACAGATTGTTGTTGGTACTTCATCAGAACCGCATTCTTGGAGAAATTGAGGATCAAATTGAGCAAATTCTAGCTATGGTATTTGAAAACTACAAATCATTGGAAGAGTCCTCACCTTCGGGAATGGTGGAGGTTTTTAGGCCGGCCAATGGATCTCCAGCTCCAGCATTGATACCTGCTGTAAAGCTGTACACTCTTCTTCATGATATACTATCACCAGAGGCTCAACTAAAGCTATGTGGCTATTTCCAGGTTCAGAAATCCAACAATATTTATGATGTTTCCTCTGGTTTATCTGAAATCGCCTGTATGTGTGTTACTAAAATGCCGTTTCAATGGTCAGGCTGCTGCTAAGAAGAGATCAAGGAGGAACTTGCTTGAAACTGATGAGTTTGTTGCCAGCAATACTGAAGCCAATTTGGTGGATGTTGTGACCCTCTCGACTGCATACCACAAAATGAAGATGCTCTGCTTTAATATTAGAAATGAAATTTATACAGACATTGAAATTCATAATCAACATGTGCTTCCCAGGTAGCTCGCTTTCTCCCAATGTATGTTACAGTCATTCTCCATGGTTCTACTCGTAGATGATTTTCCCCTTTCTATGTGCATATTACTAGGATCTCGGACCCACAGTCTCTTAGGTCCCTTTGTTAAAATCAGTTCACTTAACGTGCTTAGGGCATATTTTCTATGATTTGACTGTATGGCCACCTCGTAGCAACCTTGATTGTTAGATAACACGAGTTGACTTCTTGTAGCAGTTATTTTGTTCCATATGTGCTGTACGCTGCTATTAATTATGGAACCCTTTTTTCTCCTTGTGCCTTTGTACAAGATTAAAAATTCTGTGTACTGTTGTTTCTAAACAGTTATCCTGTTATATGAACATCAAGTTGAATGAATAATTTAGTTCTTTTTGCCATACTTATTTTGAGTCCAAGCTTGGAAGTTTATCTTGAGAAAAGGAACCAATTGCATATTTTTGGATTAATCCATTTACTCCTGTTATGTGTGAAAATTTGTGGGCAAGTTAATGGGATTGAGCTTGTCTAAGTTCTAAGCCTTTTCTGCAAATTTGTAGAGCGAATATCAAGTGTTTGATTGCTGCTCAGAACAGTGCAGCAAGCAAAATGTTTCATTGTCAATTGTCTTTCGTGATATGAATACAAGATTAGTTCATAATTCTACTTGTTAGACTTCTTAACTTGGAATAGGCATAAAACAAGAATCTAAATAAGTATACAATCATGCAATAATGATAAGAAGATAGGAGCCCAATCTAGATGAGAATTAAAGGTCAAGCATAAGTATGAGACGATACCATGCAATAATGATGAAGCGATGAAGCTTGGATATCTCCCGGCCATTCATCAAGCGTCATCATGCAAGCTTCGACCCTCAACAGTCCCAAAGAGAGGATGCAAGGCAGTGGAGATAGAAGGTGGCGAAGAAGATGAAGGTCAAGTGAAAGATAAGAAGGATGATACTAACAAATTTTGCACGTTGGTTGTGATTAGATTTTGATAGAAATCAAATATAGATTGAAGGTGGAGTGGATAAGGGTGATTGAGAAAATAAAGGGAAAAAAGACGGATGATAGACAAGGGGAAAAGGAGGATGGCAAGTGCAAGATCAGCACTATGGGGTATGTTCCTTCTAGTATTCAGAGCTGAAAAGTGGAGAAGAAGAGGATTTCTCTTTTATAGAATTCAGAGGAATGTGAAAAGGAGTGGAGGAGAAGCTGCAGAAGCATTTACATGAGGGAAGAAAGAAGAGCATGAGGAAGAGTAACTGGGCCACAGCGTGAAGAGGAACAGTCACGGGGTTGTTTTCACATGAAACCGAGAGATAAAGTGATGGATTTCCACATGTGGTGGTCTCTCAGATGCGAAAACAGAAGTAGGGACATCATACGTCACTAGTTGGGATACATCAATACTTCAAAACAGGTGTCGTACCCATATCAGATACTTCCCGATACTCCAATACAACCCGATACGTATTCGATACGGCTAGAAAGTATCGTGATTTAAAAAAAACAAAAAAATAATCCAATACACCGGGGATACGGGATCAATATGACGGGGATACGGGACCGATATGCCAGGATACATATGGATGGCTATGTAGTCCAAAATCCGAAAACCCGGCCCGAACCTGACCAAAACTTCAGATATGGGTTTAAATTCCATACGTAACCATTTACTTAATGATATCATTTATATGTTTTGTTTTTTGGATGATGCATGTTGTGACAAAACCCTAGAGAGAGAGACGGCTAGGATTTGGTAGAGAATAGAATGCTCTCTATTGGGCCAATAGGGCAAGTATATATCAACTATACATGTGCATCCATGTGGGTCTATACACAGAGAATATAATATATTAACACCTCCCTTCAATCTCAAGGTGGATCGTGCACCAAGAGTTTACCAATCAGATATATAACGCGTGGCATCAGATGTGACTTCGTGAAGAAGGCTACTATCTGCCCAACTGAAGAAACAAAGGGGAGTGAAATCGTATCGGCTTTATACTCCTACCTGACGAAGTCAGAATCGATTTCGATATGTTTCGTCCTCTCATCAAAAACTGGATTGCTAGCATTCTGAATAGCACTCTGGTTTACCTTGTCTGTTCTTGTTTATCCTCTCCCTTTCCATCTTTCAAACTTAGACCTTAGTGTTTTCCCTGCACCATCTATCCTCCACCAACACCTCCCCCCCCCCCCCCCCCCCTCACCTTCCCGTCCGAAAAAATTCATCCTCCTTCTAGATTTCTTCTTCTCGGACCACCTTCTACCTCCTTCCACCCTTCATCTTGTTACGCAACTATTCGTGGGATTGACACTTGTTCAACAATGTTTGATTAGATAATCGAAGTAATCTTTGGCATCAATTTCAACAACAGTCAAAACCCTATCTTAATCTTAAGATCTAGTTTCAATCATATTTAGATTCACAACCTTATCATTGAGATATTGACTATCTTGTGGTCATATTTATATGCCTTTTATGTGCTATTTTCAAGCTTAAAAGACTGATACTGAATTCCCTAAAATGTGGGATCGAAAATTGAACTTTAAATCATAACAATCAACCAAATTTTGTGCACGGTTCAAAAAACCGGCTGATACCAATACGTATTGGTTTTGGCTGGATTGGGATCGGTACTGCCCCCGATCCTGATATCTAGCCCGTACTGGGCGATAGTGGACATACCGGTCCGTATCGATCGGTTCAAGCCGGTACCGACGGGTTCATGTTTTTTTTTCTTTCTTGTTTTGGCTCTTGGCCTCAACTGATATCGGTTCGTATTGGCCGATACCCGTACGTACTGGTTTGGAGCCGATCGATACCATGATTTTGAACCTTGGTTGTGTGGCCATTCAGCAAAGGACAACTTCTTGTTCTGTTGGTGGTAGCACACCTCTAATAGGTGTTTGGTATTCAAATCCATTCCTTTAAATGTCCCTCAGTAGCTAAAGTCGTTGCCTAACCAATTCATCATGTTAGATTGGTAGTGTGAGCCTTCAAGGTAGAAGCAGAAGGTAATGTGAGAAAGTCTTATCATATCAATTGCCTCCAATTTGAGTGTATAATGGTTTCTCATGTAGCAAATTGAAGTAAGTATTCTACGAGTCAAATATGAAACGTAAGAATATAATTTACAAAAAAAAAAATCATTTTTGGTAGCTAGATTTGGACAGTATCTGTAATCCTATATGAAGATATCTTGTACATTTAGCTTGAAAATCAAATTGGCGATAATAATCATGCCTGGGAGCCCTTATGATCAAGTCAATCATTTGATCTTGTCAAAAGTGGGAGCGGAGATGAGACTAGATCAGATTTTTGCATGAAACGTATGGCATTCAATCTCGATATATGTTATTGATTCATACTTGTTTGGAAACTGTGCCGTATTGTTGCCATACTAGGAAGGCAAACATTGTTGCTATACTATGAAGGCAAACTACTTTTGTTGGCTTTTTAGTGTAATGGGAATAATTTAGTATGTTACTTTTTTGATATAGTGTAGTGGGATACGTTATCCTGGATTGTCTGAGCTTCCAGTATCCATGTGTCAAGAAACTACGAATGTAGCCAATTTTGCGAGAGTTTTTTAGTTGTCTGTATTTAGTTGTCATTGTTTTCTATTCGGATTCGGATTGTTTCTTTTTATGTTTTTTTCTTGAATAGCTAATTTGACATTGAAATCAGCTCTTCATTTTATATGTGCACGAAGCACATTAAAGATAAAATTTTAAACGGAATAATAATTTAGCACCTCATTTCTATACCTAGTTTGCCACATTTTTTTTTCATGTACAAGAATTTACATTCTAAAGTCCTACTAAATCTTCCGTACCGAAATTAATATTCTGTATGCCTTTGCTTTAGTGGGAAGAATCATAATAGTTTATTCTTGTTGAGTTAAGATGCATGAAATAGATTTTCCTATAATGCATATATGGACATGAAGATGTGTGTTTATCGTAACTAGTAACACATGTAAGGTACTCACCATAACTAGTAACACATGTAAGGTACTCCCCATGGAGGTTGCTATATTGCATTGCTACGTGAAGCACCTTTTCTTCAACACCGCCCTAATTTTCCACACTAAATAAATGCATAAGCCAAACTTTCCTATGGATTTTCCCCATCGTTTCCATAGAATTTACTGCAAGCCACATGCTTTGTGACAAATCTGAACTGTGCTGCAGTGATGGCATCATAAAGTTGGTGAAGCGAAATTATCATTCTGATTTGCTTCATAAGATAATCACTCTCATGAGCAAACCATGGGCTTTACTGTTACACTTGCTTCAATTTTTATTGATTGAAGTTTTTCACTTCAAATACCATGCTATCTGAAGTATTTCTTCGAATGGACCGTTGTTTATTGATAGCACAAATGCATGGTTGCACATGTTTAAGTGTTTTTGTTTATGCAAGCATTCATTATTGCATACATCTGATTTCATTCAGTGTTAGTGGATTATGATCACATTTATAACATGACTATTTTGATTGTTCGGCATCATCATCACCCATCATGCTTCTTTACACATGGAACATGTTTCTTTTAATTATTTTGTGGACCAGACTTCCTTTTTACATTCATCCTTATGTTTAATGAATTGCTTTTTCTCCCTGTCCCAGCTTTATAGACCTTCCCAATATATGCTCCTCCATTTACGGTGTGGAGCTTTCTAGTAGATTGCATGCATTTCTTGTTGCGTGTCCTCCTTCTGGCCCGTCTCCACCTGTGGTAGATCTAGTAATTGCAACTGCTGATTTTCAGAAGGATCTTGCTAGCTGGAACATCTGGTAACTGATATTTTTAGTATGTTACGGTTTCTCCAATACTTAGTTTCCTCAATAACTTTTATATCTTCACAGTCCTGTCAAAGGAGGCATTGATGCAAAAGAGTTGTTCCATTTGTACATTGTTTTATGGATTCAAGACAGGCGTCTTGCTTTGCTTGAGTCTTGCAAATTAGATAAGGTATGATATTATATTCTGAGTTTCTTTCATGTATATTTGTTTAAATTCTAGTTGTAAATGCTTCAATAATATACTTCAGCAATAACATGTTGAAAACAAATGTAGCTATCTCTATCTCATTCTCTCTCTATCTATCTAATTATCTATATGACTATATCTATCAACCGCGCCTCAATCATAAAATATTTTCTATTAGCTTTGACTTTAGGATGGTCAAAGTCAAATTGAGAGTCTGATGGATGTTTAATATCAATGGATGAGAAATTGAAACGAATAGATGTCCAGTAAAGATCCAATGGAAATGGATAATTGAACAACCAATTCGCTATAGAGATGAGTGGTAAAAGAGGGCGGATTCTGGAAAATGGTCTGAATTTGTGAATCGCTAATATTTTTTTTCTGGAAATTAATGTGAATTGCATAGAAAACTGAATACAAAAGTACTACACGCCTCTTCTATTTATAGGTCTTCATTCTTCTAGCCTTCTTATAGAAACAATACAGTAGCACATGAAGCAACTCAATTGGACTAGAATTCTCGTCTTTTGGAATTTATGTTTTTCTATAATTTTCATATCTTTTTTATGCATTTTTCTGTTTTTGAATGTTTTCAGATAATTTTCAGATTTAATTATGCAGAATTCCAGCAACAGAAGAAGGGGTCTAGTAAAGATCCAATGGAAATGGATAATTGAACAACCAAGTCGCAATAGAGATGAGTGGTAAAAGATTGGGAATTCTGGCAAATGGGCTGAAATTTGTGAATCGCTAATATTTTTTTTGGAAATTAATTTGAATTGCATAGAAAACTGAATGCAAAAGTACTTCGCACGTCTTCTATTTATAGGTCCTCATTCATATAGCGTTCTTATAGAAACAATACAGCAGCAAATGAAGTAACTCAATCAGACTAGAATTCTTATCTTTTAGAAATTCTGTTTTTCTAGAATTTTCATTTTTTAATGCATTTTTTCTCTTTTTGAAAATTTTCTGATTTAATTATACAGAATTCTAGCAACAGAAGAAGTGGTGTACTTTCATAAGAAAGGAGTCCACCCCAGACTTATCTTATCTAGGACTCTGTGTAGACCGCACGGTTAAGAGAAACAATGATTTTTTTACATTTGGTAGAGGATTATGATCACCCTCTCCTTTGCTAAAGAAATTATTATCCCTATTCTTTAGGGATTAAAAGTGTTCAATTTCCCTTTTAATCAACATTTTTTGCATAATACCCCCCATTCACTTGAGCAATTATGCCCTTTAGTGCTTTATATTACATTTGATTGGGAAACGTAGACAAATGATAAAAAATATGTGAAATTATCGTAATTGCCTTGGTTAAAGAAAAAATATGGAACCCATTTTTTAAAAAACAAATTGGCTCTTGCATCAATATTCTTGTGTTGGAAGATTTCTCGTCTCCCTTTGAGAAGATCCATAATCTTCACATCTTAATCAATTGGTGATGTCAACTAATATCGAACCTCCGCTCGATCAAAGTCTCAATGACAATGCTCCAGAGAGTCTAGATTTCCCTACGTGTAATACTAATAACTGAGTGATTCTTTCAAGATTGTGGGTTCTCATAATTGTTTTCAAAAGGATCCCAAAATTGGTGGACTATGGACTTATCTTTTAGCTTTTTATCGGATTCCGTACGTCCTCTCTTCGAGCCCCACTTTAGGTTTTCTACAAGCTTCTCTTTGAGTTCCTCATCAAAGTGGTGAAGCACACTCCAATCAGCAACTAGAGATTCTCTTTTGGGATTATCTACGGAGAGAATTTACCCATCTTCCTCCAAATTCCTTTTTGGTGAATTTGAGGGCTTGGGGTTTGTGGTTGACAATAGATTTGGTAATCTTTCCATGAATCACACTAAAGGTACTGGATTTCTCATCTGAGATGATCTACATGATATTGGATATCATGGATTTGCTTCTTATGCGTGAGCCACATTATCTGATTCTACATCTCCACCACCTTCTTTTTGGTAAGATTAATGTGATCTTTCACGTTAATCCTCGACACCCATCCCCGTGTCATATCCATCGCCTATAACGTGACTCTCCCTCAGTAGAACCAAAGTATAAACTTGTTTTGATACTAACGCGGGACAACGTACGAGATCCCTCGGTTTTCAATAAATTAACCCTCTATTCATCCGAAAGAAATATAAATAATGAAAGATTACCTTTTTTCTGCAGATCTAGTTTCGCGAAGAAGAAATATGACGTTGCAATGCGATTCCAGAAAGCCAATCACATGCCAAAGATGATGAACAAAGCTTCCGAGAGGTAGAAGAGACGATCGGGAGGCTTCGGATCCTAGGGAGGAGGTCGGTAGTCGTTGAGGGAGGTCGTACGAAGTCAGACAAGGATCTCGGAGTCCGTGCGGCCTCTGTGAAGCATACAAGCTTTAACTGCTGATTGGGGGTGCCCTTGGACCGATCTTTAGTTGTGGGGTACCCTTGGGTGCCCCCAAGTTGAATCAAGCCACGAGATAATTCTCGTTGCCTCTCTTCTGTGAGCACGTGAAACAGAAGCCTCGCGGCTTCTCTGCTTTGCACGGGCATAATAAAGGAGGGCGGCAAGAGAGAGAGAGAAGGGTTATCTTCCTCTCTTCTCAGATCTTCCTCCTCTTGCTTTTTCTTCCTCTTCTTGCTTCGTCTTCTTTGTGGAGAAATAATGATGTAGGCTCCGATAAGGCGCACTACAATCTTAAGCCCTAAGGGTTTCTCCTTGGTCAACAAACTAAGGGTTAATTATCAATATAGTACCGTATAACTCAAAAGACAGCAAAGATAGGTCATTTCACGTAGTTCTAAAAGCATATGCACTCAACATAAAATAAGGATTAAGATCTAACAAGTTAAGATGCTCCCACCCACTTGGGGGTCCACACTGCTGACAGAACTTGTGTACCCATTTCGCAGTGTGGATCCATCACCCATGTCTCCGATCCCACTGGTCGCCTGACCTTGCCTCGTGTTCACCATGATCCCCTCTTAAATATTAATTTAATATCTGTTAGTTCTCTTTGTGACTCGGGCCTGACCGTTATATTTACTTATTTCTCTTGTTCTGTGCAGGATTCGTGGACAGGTCAAAGAGTTGGGCTGGGTCGTAGAGCAAGGGTACTTTATCAGTTAGATCACCTTCAACTTCCTACTTCCACTTCGTCAGCTCTGTCTGTTACCTCTGATGCCAACTTGTGGCATAGAAGGTTAGGTCACATTTTCAGTGATCAACTCCAAAGCGTTTTTCGGTCTAGTGCTTTGGGTCGGGTGTCCTTTTCCCCTCTCTGTCTGCACTGGCTGTCGCTTAGCAAGGCACCTTGCTCTTCTTTTTTTGCTAGTGATTTCCGTTCCAATGCCTATTTTGATCTCGTGCGCTCTGACGTATGGGGTCCTACTTCAGTTGCCTCCTTACTGGTTTTTTGTATTATGTGAGCTTTATAGATGATTATTCCCGCTGCACCTGGGTCTATCTCATGCATCGTCGCTCCGAGATTCCTCATATATATAGGACCTTCACTACTATGCTTCACACCCAGTTTGGTTGGCGCATTAAGACCTTTCGGTCTGACTGTGCTCAGGAGTATGGGATTGACTATGAGGAAACGTTTGCTGCGGTTGCTCGGATGACTACTATGCGCACCCTCTTAGTTGTGACAGCTGCTCGAGGGTGGCCTCTCCATCAGATGGATGTCACCAATACGTTCCTTCACGGTGACCTCTCAGAGGAGGTATACATGGCTCCTCCTCCGGGCATTTCTGTTCCTCCAGGGCACATTTTCCGTTTGCGCTGGGCTATCTATGAGCTCAAACAAGCATCTCGGGCATGGTTTGAGCGATTCCGCAATGCAGTTCTGGCAGCTGGGTTTGTAGAGAGATACTCTGACTATGCTCTGTTCACTCGCTCCTCCAGTCAGGGTATTGTTGTGCTGCTTTTGTATGTGGATAATATGATAATCATCTGGGATGTCAGTGCTACCATCGCATCCCTTCAGCGTCACCTTCAAGTCAGTTCAAGATGAAGGATCTGGGCCCTTTCCGATACTTTCTTGGCCTTGAGATTGTCCGGTCAGCTCGAGGATTGTTGAGATTGTCCGATATCTTCAACATTTTTACCGAGGCTACTCTCACTGACTCTCATATTGCTGACACGTCCATGGAGCTCAACTTGAAGCTTCTTTCTACAGATGGTGAGCCTTTCCAAGATATTTCTCGTTACCAAAGGGTGGTTGGGATGCTCGTTTATCTCACTATAACTAGGCCTGACACTGCCCATGTCGTTGGAATTGTCAGCCAGTTCGTTCAAGCTTCTTGCTCGGTTCACTTTGCAGCGGTCCTTCGGATTATTCGGTATCTTCGCGGTACTGTCTCTCGTTTGCTGTTATTGCCCTCCACCTTTCCACTGGTTCTGCGTGCTTACTCTGATGCTGATTGGGCTGGAGATGTTGCTACTCGCCACTCTACCACCGGCTACTGTGTGTTCTTTGGTGATTCCCTCATTTCTTGACGCAGTAAGAAACAGGAGTCTGTTGCACGCTCCAGCACCGAAGTCGAAAACCGGGCTATGGCTTCCACCACTGCAGAGATTGTATGGCTTCGACGCCTTCTACTCGACTTGGGAGTTAGGATTTCTGGGGACTGTGACAACCGGAGTGCTATTCAGATTGTTAGCAACTTGGTTTTCCATGAACGGACCAAACACATCAAGGTTGACTGTCATTATGTTCGGCAGAAGTTCTTGCAAACATCATCCCCTTGCCGTTCATTCCCTCAACGGAGCATATTGCTGATTTTCTCACAAAGCCCCTGACGATTGCTCAATTTCATCATTTATAAGCAAACTCTTGATACATGATCCACCGTGAGTTTGAGAGGGAGTGTTAATGTATATACCGGGTCGGGTTCTATGTACAGTTAAGTTGGATTGCTTGTGTATTCATGTACATATATATTGGGATTGAGTCCCTCAATAAAGTATTCCATTCTCTCCAAACCCTAGCCGTCATCTCCTAACAAGGTCAATCTTATTTTACCATATAGACCTTTAATAGGTAGGGCTTTTTGAATAAGTGCCCTACAGGTGAATCTCTTATGGCCTCCTCATGGGTTGTTATTAAACATAGATCTTTTGGATGGAAAATGTTTGTTTGGTGAAAAAATATCATATCAAAACATGTTGTTTTGTTATGGACGGTTGTGCTAGGCAATTATCTACAGTTGCCCGTTTTGTCTAAACAGTAAGAAAGCATGCTGGTCATTGTTCCTCCCATGCTCGTCGGTTCCCCTGCATGCGACCGCAGGCTGTCACCCATCCAACGCGTTCGATCCCATCCAACCCAACGCTGCCGCCGCCGCCTCCCTCTCCTCTCCTTCCTCCTTCATCTCCTTCTAATTGCTCTAAGGATCGAAACCTCCTACGAGATGTTATGAGACTTTGGCTAACAGTAATATCACGCCTAATCTAAAGGTGACTAATATCAAAATTTACAAACGGAAATGGCCTTTCTTGTATAACTCCGATCTCGAGTCAATGCAAGGTCAAAAAGGACTGTTGGTAGCGTAAAAAAGCCACCTATCAAGACTGAGGTTTCTTGAATCCTGTAGATATGGAGCTACAATACAAAACATTTGGATGCTGAATCTAAAATGTTGATAGCTGGTTGCAGTTTGGAGATCAGGTGATACTAACGAGAAGTGGAGACTTATCAAACGACTATCGCATTATAAAGAATACTTTGCCAGTTTTGAAAACCATGCAGTTGGGGTTGTCTTGATGGAGTGGCTGTTGGCTATCCTCTGCAGCTTTGTCACTGATTGAGATCATTTATAGGATCTTTCACCATCTGTGCTTTTTGATATTCTCAGTAAAGGCTTTTGATATCGTAAGTGTATAGAACTCTCACTAGAACAAGGATGTAGGAGTTTTATACAACACTGGTATTATGAAGTGACTTTTTTGTTCGGTTTGTAGAGCACTGGCACGATGATGTTGGAGATCTGTAACCACAGTTACCACAGTTATATGCCCTAATATATTTGGTTTTATAAGTAATACTTATTTATTTGAAAAGATAAAACTTTTATTCTATGCTGAACATAAAATTTAATGAATATATTAAATATCACATGCTTCTCCTAAATTTTGAAGTCCATTTAGTATATATCGGACTTTTTTTTTCTTGTTTCTTGTATAAATGATATAACCAGACCTTACTTTCTTTGTTTTTTGCATGAGAAATACGTAGTATCGTGTTACCTTAATTGTCACTGAATGCTTCTTTTTCTATGATGCTTAACAAGATTTATTATTTATGTTCCTGTATTAATGCATTTTGGCTAATAATCAATAAGCAGGTGAAATGGTCAGGAGCTCGGACACAACAGTTGACCACTCCATTTGTTGATGACATGTATGACAAATTGAAAGACACCCTGAATGAATACGAGACTATAATATGTCGTTGGCCAGAATATGCTTTTGTTCTGGAGAATGTATGTCTAAACAAATGCTTTTCCATCATCTGATGTTTTTTTTTTACCCTTGTCCATCGAGCTTTTGACAATTAGTGCATTAAACTGATTAACACCTTGTTTGTTGCCTTCAAAATTAAAAGGCTATCGCAGATATTGAGAAAGCTGTGATTGAGGCCTTGGAGAAGCAATATGCAGATGTATTGACACCATTGAAGGATGCTAACATGCCTAAGAAATTTGGTCTCAAATATGTCCAGAAACTTGCTAAGCGCCGTTCATTGTGCTCTTATACTGTGTCTGAAGAAGTGAGCTATCTATTCTCATTGCACTTTATTTGGCTCCTTGAAATTACGAATTTACCTGAGAATTTGGGGGGTTTTTTTTCTTCTTAGTTGGGGATTCTTTTGAATACCATGAAAAGGTTGCTTGATGTACTGCGGCCCAAGATCGAATTGCAGTTGAAAGCTTGGACTTCTTGTATACCAAATAGTGAGAGTGCGGTTGCCGGTGAGCGTCTCAGCGAAGTAACCGTGATTCTGAGAGCCAAGTTCAGAAACTATCTGCAAGCGGTCGTGGAGAAACTCTCAGAGAATGTGAGTATATATTTGTAAGAAGAGAATTCTCCTCTGTGAGCTATGGTTAGATACTAATCATGTGCATTCATGTCGATAAAATCCTTCTTTCTGTAGAAGAATAGATGCACCAAATACTAGTAGGCTTTCTATTTAGAAAATACTAATCAATTCCCCCCTTTTGATCTTCAAAAAAGTTTTTATTTCGGTGAATGCTCAGTAATGCATGTTCCCTCAATGCGATTATTTTCTGTGTAAGACCCGTGCACAGAAGGCGACGAAGCTGAAGAAGATCATCCAAGACTCGAAGGATGCTATGATGGAATCCGATCTTCGTAGCAGAATCCAGCCCTTGAAGGAACTGCTCGTTCAGACAATTAACCACCTCCATACACTTCTCGAGGGTCATGTATTTGTATTAGTATGTCGGGGCTTTTGGGAGCGGATGGGGCAGGTATTTCATGCTCTTATCTTTTTTGTGGTATACTGCTCTACTGGTTTACTGGTTGAAGCTACATACTTGATACCTTTGGTCTTAGGATGTTCTTAACTTCTTGGAAGATCAGAAAGAGAACAGGTCCTGGTATAGAGGAGCACGAGCCACAGTATCTGTAAGTACCCTTCATTTTACGAGGTCAAATTTTGTTGAACGGCCAATACTGTCACACGGCGCGATAGTATTGGCCAGTTATACAAGGCGGTCGACAAAAAAAAAATTCTCAGGTTTTACAAAACATTGCACAGCTTATTTTGGGGATGATGTCCATTAAGGGGATTTCCTTAGATGTTAATCATGCCCCTTATCTCTTGAACTGTCGTGATCGTGAACGGTGCAGGTTTTGGATGACACGTTCGCATCCCAGATGCAGCAGCTACTTGGGAACGCGCTTGAAGGGAAGGATCTGGAGCCCCCCAGATCGATCGTGGAAGTACGATCCGTGCTCTGCAAGGACGCCCCCCCGATCCACAAGGACTCGAGCTTGTATCATTATTAAGATGCTCCATGTGTGAATCGAAGCACCATCGATCCTGTCCAGTTGGATGGTTGCTGATCAGCAACACAGGGAGGGGGAGGCGCGAAAGTCGAGGAATGCCTCGCACCCCGATTTGTACAGATAAGACCATTTACAGTATAACTTAAACCATAATGTAGATCAGGAAGGGTGCATTTTTTTAAAAGTTGCTCGCTCTTGTGGTATATGGAGTCGATACCCAGAAGCTGCTCTTACAACTTGAGGCCTATTTTGTATGCTGTAGATGAGTTATGATTGTCAGGCTACTGCAAGAATGTTTAAGGGCACTCCATTTCTATTCCCTATTTGTTCCGGCGGAATGAAGTGTTGGGAACGAGAAATTGTCACTCCGTGAGTTTCTCTGCCAACAGCTCGCTGAACCATCAGATTTACGATAGAAATGGCTATTGACGGGAATACCCTCTGCTGGATGAGGATTATGTGGACCTGTTCTGCATGCCAAACACCACCTAATGCACTCGCTAAAGAAAAACCTTTATTCTGCTGCTCAATGGTTCAGTTCATGCAACATAACAACACATCAAACTTGGGTTCAGTTCATGCAAGACAACAAACCGCTCGACCATCATGCAAACAATCCAACTTCCAGCACGATAATTGTTTGTAGTTTGAGCAGAGGCTTGGTTACTGAATGCTGAGCACCTCGATCTCGAAAACTAGATCCGAGTTCGGTTGAATTCCCCAATGTGGAAATCCGTCAGCTCCATATGCATAGTCCGGTGAGCACTGTAAATCGTTATAAAAAACAAAAGGCATCAAAAAACCAACAATGAGGATTCTAAACCCTAACGAAAGAGGTCAATCGTTAATACTCGGAACAAATCCAGATGTATAAAACTGCAGCTCAAACTATAATTCCAGCGCATTATCTAGTGGCTAGCAATGAAATCAATCCAAAAAAAACTCCACATTGTCAAGCTACAGACTTGCTTAGGACTTGGTCCTCCCTTCTACCACCTAAAGGATCTCGTGATCTCCCTTCTTTTTGTAGCTTGATTTGATCTTTTAATTCAATAACGAGTAGGGGGGCGCCTAACCCTACCTCACTGTTGAGGGGTTTCTCAAAAAAAAAAAAAGGGTCGTTAATTATAAAATTTTACACGAAGAAAAACACCTGAAGACGAGCAATTTCTCCAAGTTGCATGCCCAACACGCCTTCATCCCATCCTATAGATATGGCAAACATTGGTTTTAGTGTCCAAATGCATGGATCATAAAATATAAGAAAAAGACGGCTGACAGAAAATTTAAGTACTATTCTAAAATAATTGATTGCATTCTTACAAATCTCACAGCAGATCTTATTAAAAGGCATCGTCCTGAATATGTTGCTCAAACAATTCAAGTTATTTACTTGAACTTATAAAAATGATAATTGAAATGAAAGAAACAGATACAATTGGAAAACATCGTTAATTACGATATTGGTATGCAAGACTATATTTGTCACAGAATAATCAGTGAAACACATTTGTCTCGGTTAAAAAAGAGTGCTAAATATGCTAACAGGGCCCCTGCTTAGATTGCCTACCCCTAACAATAAAAATAAAGCCAGTACCTATTGAATGGTGTAACAATATTCAGTCAATTTAAGAGAGAGAGAGAGAGAGAGATGCTGAACTCTAGTTCACCATTGAATGGTGTAACAATATTTCAGTCACGCCACATGACCACCTTTTGCTCTTTACAAGCCACATGGTAGAATTAATAAGGGTGATTTTTATAAATTGGGATTTTTAGAAACCGTGTGGTTTTATATACAAAAAGGTGGACACATTTCTTTAAAACCCGATTTCACCTTTTAATCGCCAACTCAATTTCACGAACCCCTTGCATGTAAAACTTAAGTAGTGATACAATCTCAAATCAAACCAAGTTAACAAGGAAAAGCTCCTAGCATTTGCTCCAAAACCAAAACTTAAGACTAATATATGAAATACTAATACCTCCTAACCATAGGGATGCCTAATCTCCAATCGAAAGAAGAAAAAAAAGACAGAGGGGAAGAAAAGCTCCTAGCAGTTGCTCAAATCTCAAATCAAATCAAGGTAACAAGGTATATGGGCTTATTTGGGCCTTTAATTGGCATTAATATTATTGGGATCTTTCAGTATACCGAGTTTAGCGTGATACAATGGTATGTTAATAGGCAACATTGGACTTATAAATGGTGAGAGGCAAGTCCAATGCACAGCAAAAATAAAAGTTTCAACAGGGCATTGATGTCACAAATAACACTTTTGTAAGCACGCAATCATTCATCATTCATAGGTGCATTGGGATCAATGTTATCAAGTATAACATGCGACCGCACAACTCAGTATGAACTAATAGCATATACGATTGTGTGGTCGCACATCCCGTTGTGCCAAATTGTTATGCCAAATTTAGATTCAACTAAACTTATTTTACTTATTATTTATTGTTAAGTTGTGGTTTTAGACCTTATTTGGGATAGGAAGAAAAATAAACGTCATTGACCTTAAAACGTTTAACGTTTTACAGTCTGCATAAAAAAAATTAAATATAGAAACGTCAAGTGGCAGGTTGTGGGCGTAGCTTGCATAGTCCTTTTGGACAGCTGGGTCAGCTCCTAATGTTGCTTTTAGATTTCTGCTGAGTAGATGATGAGAGGAGGGGGGGTGGGGGGGCTTCACTTAAGGGCCAGGCAGATGGGCTGCTTTTGGACACTCTCGATACTACTAGTCAAACAACTAGTTCAAGTGGTTTTCTTTGCAAAGCGTGACAG
This sequence comes from Chamaelirium japonicum, assembly GCA_947650365.1. Taxonomy (NCBI): domain Eukaryota; kingdom Viridiplantae; phylum Streptophyta; class Magnoliopsida; order Liliales; family Melanthiaceae; genus Chamaelirium; species Chamaelirium japonicum. The sequence continues at coordinate 46,599,978 of OX393558.1, forward strand.
GTGTAGAGTTTCTGGATAATTTGATCTTCTTTGCTCTCGAATTCTTTCAGGTAGTTAGATGCGATAACGAGGATGGCACACTCAATCACTTCGATGATATCGAAGTTGCAGCAGTGGAAGAACTTTCATTGTCTTGTCATGCCGAAGACGACGAAAAGATGAAAATGATGGGGGCGAAGGGGTATAGTGTGGAGGAGAGAATGATGGATGAAGTGTGTAGAAAGAATGAAAAGTGGGATGAGATTTATAGGATAAATTAAATATCATTAGAATTGTGCAGCCGCATGTGTTTGTATTACCGCTACCGCACAATCCCAACATTCAAAAATATGACCGTTGGAACCGCATATGCGAACCGCACAACTACAGCGCTAAAAAATATGGTCGTTCGAGGTATGCACCGCCGCACAAGTACTTATGCGGCCGCATATATGTTACCTCACATGTGCGGAGTCCGCACAACAATTTTTATGGGTGGTTTCGCATATGCGCCTACGAAGCATCGATACTTCGTCGGGGGGGGGGGGGGGGGGGACATGATCGTGTTGGAAATGTGTTGTACACGGACACGCCTCGAACACGTGTCCGACAGGACCGACACGACCCAGTACGTGTCTTTTTTGTATTTTTTTTTTGATCGGATACAGTTGAACACATGTCCGACACGAGTCCGACATGTCCCGTGTCTTAAAAGGGTAGGGGTCGAGTCTTCAAGGTCGCGCAACCGATGAGGGTTTCACCCTTTCAGGTCCCGCGCGTCAAAGGACGATGCGAGAGCAAGGGTTTCTCTGCAGGGCAGCGGCACGACTCTCTCTCTCTCTCCCTCCCTCTCCCTCTCGATGGTCAGTAGGCCTCTCTCTCTCTCTCTCTCTCTCTCTCTCTCTCTCTCTCTCTCTCTCTCTCTCTCTCTCTCTCTCTCTCTCGACGGACGCCAGGTCTCTCTCTCGCTCGCTCTCAACGGTCGACAGGGCTCTATCACTCACTCTCGACGGTTTATTATGTATTGTGGCATTTTGCTTACAAATCTTGCTTAGAAGAAAATTAATCATATTATTATTGTATATTATATATCTATATAATTGGCATATCCTTGTCGAATCCGTATCATAGTTTTTCAAGTTTTGTCGTCCTGTATCATTATTCGTGTCCGTGTTCGTGCTTCCTAGATATGCGCATATATGACGGCACATAACATTGATTAGGATTCTCATGATTCAAGAAACAACACGCCCAACAATTATGTGGCACACTACCCAGCATAAACTTTTTATTTTTGTCACATTGCACATCTAATAATTCCCCTTTAATAAGGGTAGCAATCCACTTCATAACATTGATTACGATATTTTTTTGAAGTTAAGTTGAGTTTGTGTAGTGTCCTTAGTGCATGATTGCTTGCATACAAGTAGATTAAAAACTTAGAAGTCATGCATGAGTGACCCACTCTCCAATATTTGGATGGTGTTAAGTCACCGAACACATGTAACTCCATCATGTATTTGCCTCCTGCTAGCAGAAAATAACTGAGTTTGAAAATGTTCTAAAGTCACTTCTAAAAAGTTAAAGTGGTTAGATTTAGAGTTCTGGCACTATGTTTGACCACAGTTAACCATGGTTTGACCAAAAACACCTATGCTTTAACATCACCACATATCATTGGCAATAATTGAGATGCTATTTTTATCACTTCCAAATTCCACTTGTGCCAAATACCGAAAGTCGAAATAACCTTTTACAAACTCACTTCTCCCTAAACAAACTTCTTGCACTTCCCATGCTTAGATGCAATCAAACTGAAGTGTAGCGCTAATTGAATACTTTACAAGATTGTCATTCCAAACCCTTTTTTTGTGTCCCTGAAGGGATGCATTTTGGTTTAGCACAACATAGAATGTATATTGTTATTAGAAATTTATTCCTACATACAGTATAGTTAAGCATATACTGTAATGCTTAATGGTAATGGCCATGACAATAACTATCATGAACCTTCAGATCCTACACCTCCTCTCACATGCATAAGTATATTGCTAACCATGTTCAAAAACTCGAAACTCGGACTTGACTCGAAAGTCAACCAAGTTGTGTAAATTCTGTCCAACTCGGCCAAGTTTTATCCAAACTCATTCCAATTCGGCCAAATAACTCTACTCAAAACCTATCCGAGTAGAGTTAACACGTTCCGACTCGGCCGAGTTTTTCCGAGTTTTAAAACAATGTTGCTAACATATAGAACCATAGTAACATTGTGATTTGGAATTTGTTCTTGGATAAGGTTTCAATTTGATGCTTGACCAAATAATTTGCACCTCAGAGATGAATGTTGTTCCCTATATCAAACCTCACCTTTAGTTTTGGGGATGATTCCTTCCCAGTTGATTAGCCTAACATGTGTAACCAATAAGGTAGGTTACATGCCTTCTTAGATGTTAACATACGATCAATTAAGGGGGTGCTTGGCATGAGGAACAACTATTCCGCTTAAACCTCATCCAGAAGAGGGTATTCTCGTCAATTATTATTTCTAATATAATTCGATGATTCAGCGTTCCGATCAGCATAGAAATGAACAGAGCGATAAATTATCGTTCCCAACTCCCAAGTCCTTCATTCCACTGGAACAAATATTATATGTTGAGTTTGAAATATGGAACTACGGATAGAAACAGATGGGGTCCGAAACGATGCCAAACCTGCTATGAAACCTTGTTGAAAAAATGTTAACCAAAACCATAAGAGGCCAGATCAGTGAGGTCACACATATCCCAAGGCGATATGAATGCTCCCAATTATGTCACACGAGCAACGATTTATGTATCATGCCTATGAGCATCCTAAGAAGCACTGACACTGGTACGGGGACACGGGTACGACACGACACGGGTTCGCCGACACGGCAAATCCTAAAAAAGGAGGACACGGGTACGGCGGGGACACGGCAAAATAAATTTATATTTTTAAATTTATATTTTATGTGTGTTTGCAATGCATATATATTTCAATAACCGAAAAAACCTCATAGAAAACAACTAAAATGAAAATTTAATGCATCCTGAATCGCTATCGTTAGTTATATCTAGTCCGATCGGTGAATCACAGACAGCTCTAAATGGTATGGAAAATAATGGTTGTGCTTCAATTTTGACTTCAACCTATCTAAAACCTCAGAGGATAAGATAAGTTAAAGCAAACCTGAATCGTAACCGTCCATCATAACCATCCTGACAAGTAAATCATACTCGGGCCCAAATAGCATGCAAAAGAACAGCTGCGATTCAGTTTATCTGAGGTTATAATTTCAAAGGACCAGATAGGTTGAAGCCAAAACTGAATCACCATAGCTTATAACCCCGACCCTATATCAAACAGTCCGTTAACCCGCAGTGTCCCGAGTGTCCGAGGAGTGTCCGGCGAGTGTCCGAGGAGTGTCCGACCGTGTCCGGCTCCCGGAAGCATGTAGGACACGGCACATGCGTGTCCGGTGCGTGTCCGGCGAGTGTCCGACGAGTGTCGGTGTCCGACACGTGTCCGACACGGGTACGGGGAGGCCTGGAGAAGTGTCCATGCTTCCTAGTGAGCATCTGATTCTCAAACTTGTCTGGTTTTTTTTTTTGAAAAGGACTTGACTAATATATAAAATAGTTAACCTAACAAACACGAGCCATAACACGCGATCTAGTGT